>APFE031627022.1:241478-276746 GCA_000404065.3 Pinus taeda | reverse complement strand
GATATCATAGGTGAAATGTTGAAGATAATAAGAGCATCCATCGAAACTTATTCCTGTAAATATGTTTGAGACTTTTTATGGGCGCATGATAAAACACATAATTGGGCCATGTATGAAAAGTTGTATTAATATGTTAAATATCACAGAACACAACATATGTTGGCATGTAATACATTGCAAATGTTTTTACATGTGAGTCAACAAAATACCATGTGATTGCAAATAAAAATATGCATTGCATTGACAAACATAAAAACAATGTGCATATGTTTGTTGGAAATAGTAATTATTCGTGCATGAAGATCTAGTAAGATCCAAGTTGAGTGATGCATGAAGAGATAAGTTAAGTGCAATATAGATTTAGAGTGTGAGTTAACTGAGTTAAGTGTGTGCTTCAATTTATATTTGGAGAAGTCCAAATTTAATGTGTGTACATGTTAAGATATTTTGGGCAAATCATTAGTCGAAAAAGTACCCTTCATCAAATTCCCAATTAAGTCAAATTTATGTGATGAACTAGAAAAACCTATGCTCATATTATTTATGTGTGTAGAATTGTGTGTTTATGAGAGAACAACAATTCTAGATTGATTTGGGCAAACATCCATGCACTTCTCTCTATACTTGCGATTTTTGCCACCACCCTAGGAGAAGAAGGCCTTCTACTTTTGTGACTCCGTTCCCAAAATCCCTCCGTGTGCTGAATGCGGCAAGACCAAATGTATGGTAGCTGGATCTGAGTGCGTCATTTGTCATCCTGGCCACAATGTCACAGGAATGGACATGGTTGGTAGCATATGTGATTTCTGCGAAGCATTCATATGCCATTCCAAACGCTGCCTCAATTCATTGTTGCACATGTCCACTAACTGATGCACCATGTGTTGAATGTGAGCAGACTCTTTGAGATCATGGTAGGAGGATGTTCCGATGTTTTTTCAAGTGATCAATGGTTGTGTGAGGATGATCAGTTTGAGCATCGAGCTTCCTCCCAACAGCTTGATAGTGAGACTTTTCATTGCTTCTCTTGCAGCCGTCTTGGAATATATACATGCTTGTGTTGCAAGATTTGCTTCTGTGATGATCATGTGAAAAGTGTCACTAATGCAATAGGAAAGGAGAGCGAGTAACATGTAAGAAGTGTGATTATGATTTGAAAGAGACAAAAGACATGACTGTTTCTGTTCGGCAACACAAGTTTGGACGCCAGGCTCACGGTGAAACAAATTATTATGGGGAATCATCTTTTGGGGACGCATATAATAGGGATCAATCACAGAGCATATATATATGTGCCACTGGAATTATGTGTCAATGGATATGGCTATACGCTGCAAAGAGTGTACACGGAAATATAAGAGGAGCACAATGATAACGCGTGAATGAGAGGAGCAGTAATAGAAGAGCATGCCATAGCACAATTTTTTGTGTTGCAAGGTGACTATTCTATCACTCGCAAGGGTAGTTCGCCCGGCGCCCAAGCGTTAACAACAGTGCAGGGAAACATTGACACATCATACTAAAGGTATGACAAACTTGACGAATGTTGTGTTGAAATCTTTACACCAATAATGCATGCACGGGAAAGGATATCAAACATTCAGATTTGGTAGTATATGCTAGTATCTAGCCGCATTGAATCGCTGCAAAAGTCAACATGCATACATACAAGAAGCTGATGCCATTCGTAAGAAGCGTTTTTTATTCCATGCACTGGTGCATGACAGTAGTGCGGAAAATTGTAATTACTTTTGTCTGTTTGCACGGCTACTGGTTTGTATGAACAAGCACGAGTTTGTGGGAACAGTGAGGATTCGATAATCAAATATATTGGTGGTCTTTTTAATGTTACAATTAGAAATATGGAGTTGGCTTTTTGATTATTTTGGTTTTAAAGTAAAGTCAAAAAGTTATAAAATTAATGATTGAACTATTTAGAGGTTTATTTTACAACTTAGTATGAGAGGGATGTGTAAGTTTTCTTTTTTTGTTGGTTCCTCTTTAAAATAAAAATTATATTCTAAATTTAAAAAAAAAAATGTTGGCTATAATAAAAAAATGAATATGTTCTAAAAAAAATGTTGGCTATAATAAAAAAATGAATATGTTCTAAAATAATTAGAAGTAAAAAAATGTGATTAAAATATTTAAATCTTATAATTTGGTTATTGATAAAACATTTTAATACAAATTAATATTGACATATACTTAAAAATATGTTAATAATAAAAAACCAATTTAATTTCGGTCATAAATGTCTAGATGTAGATGTTATGTGAACTATTTTAATGGCAAATGCCTCTAGGTTATATATCATTTTAAAAAAAATTATGTATATATCATGAAAAAATTAAGTTTTTAAGGTTAAAAATTGTATTTTATCCTATATATATTTTATTTAGCACTCAAAAATACAATTTCAACAATAAAAAATAACACATTGTATTTTACACTCTAAAGAAGTTTGCACTTGAAAAAATTTGATCCCTCTCAGGTCATGTTAGATTCGGACTTAAGATGGATCTATGTTGGTTAATTAATAGGAAAAAAAATAAAAAATAAAAAATAAAAAATTATCGGGTAAAAAAAAATTGTCGAGTTGGCAACACAGGTGGCTCAAAAGGGGGGGCAGGTTGATACTGTTGAAATCAGTACTACAAAGCATATCGGTGTATTGGATGTAGCGTTTCATACTATCGAGGGAGGTTTTGCACAGGTTAGAAACTATCATGGCAAAGTTCATGTGGTCAGGTAGCTAACAAACACGAAAAATCCACTTGGTAAAAAGCCAATTCTGGCAAGGACAATCAAGGAGGAGGGTTGGGTCATATTAGATATGGCCTCTTTCAACAAAACGCTAGTAATAAAGAACATCTAGATGTTATTGACTGGTACAAGCCTTTGGTCCACCATCATGAGAGAAAAATACATGTGCGGTCTAACACTTGCTTCTTGGGTTCGTAATATAGCCAAAAGCTCGACAAATAAGTTGGCTATCTCGAGCAGCATGAGGAAAAATTTACCCTGGTATTTTATTTTCATGAGATGGGAAGTCAGAAATGGAACCCAGATTGAGATGGGACTTGATGCCCTGAAGGGAATGATAGGGAACCATTCCTTATCATTTCGATCACTGGAAATCATCCACCAAAAGGGCATTTATACTCTTCATCAGTGCATCGATGATCATAGCAATATCTTCCAATTGTATGGGTGGAAACCAACTGATATGCTGAAAATTGTTGGGCCATATGCAACAAAATGGGACCAATATCTATTACAAATTAGACAAGTTGGTATTGCGATCACCATTGCGGAGGATGTATGTTATGGGATGGAAATTTTAAGAAGGTGCAGCCATAGGTAAAGGAAATTTATTGTAGAATCCCCATGCATGAGAACGTGATTGATGAAAACACTTGGTTTCAAGTAACCTGGAAAGGGGATCTGCCAAACAAATTTAGTTGGTTGGTACTTAACGACTGGATACTTACATGGTATAATTTACAGAAACGGGGTTTTGTTGGCCCAAGCTTTTGCATTCTATGCCAAAATTAATCGGAGGATGTGGAACACCTGTTCCTTTTCTGTACACATGCCATGGCTGTCTGGAAATGTGTTCTCGCTAAATATAGTATCCCCTATCTATGTTATTTTACAGTGAGATCATGTTTACTTTATTGGTACAAGAACCACAAGAAATATCATTTTATCCCAATCTATATTTTCGGGTGATTTGGAGAAGCGGGAATGTAGCCATATTTGAAAAGAAAACAATTTTGTACATGGGGACATCATAAAATCTATGGCATTTTTCAATGAGGTTGGCTCTATAAAAAGAAAGGTGAAACATAGACAGGTCAAATCCAAAAAATAGATGGAGGGTTTTCTTAGTGGGTTTCTTTAACAGTGTCTGCAAGAAGAGGAAATGTGGATGTTGGGTTTTCATTCAAATCAGTCTATTTTTCTACTATCATTTCTAGTGGGAAGGAGGTATAAGAACCAACAATAGAGCAGAGATTATTGTCTTATGGGGTGTGTTATCAATGGTAAAGTGGTTGGGAATTGAGAAACTGCAAGTATACGGAGATGCAAAGAACATCATCGACTGGATTAAGGATCACAATGCTTTCAGTACGCATATACTATCAAATTGGATGAAACGTATTAGAGTCCTGGTAAATTACTTCCATCACATCCATTTTGAACATGTATTCAGGGAACAAAATACAACAGCTGACCTCCTATCCCAAAGAGGTTTGAAAGTAGAACTTAGTAAGATCTTATATGCAGTTTTTGAAAACCATGTTAAGATCAAGGAAGACTACATAAATTTCATATGAGGCTACTAGCTTTGGTCCTTCATCGTAGATGTTATGGACATGCTTTTTGTAACATTGTTTTTTCTTTTGACTAGCATATGAGGAGTCAAGTTATAAACTTTTGATAGGAAGTATACGGAGAAAAAGCTATAAACCATAAATCTGGGGACACTGTGAGACGACCTGCAAATATTTCTGTAAATAAGATGGGTAGAGAATAGCACCGATACTAAGAAGCTTGATATTTATATTTCCTCTTTTACAATGAAATGAAGTGTTTCTTTCTATTTAAGAAAAATATCTAATCCAAAAAATAATAAATATATTCTATAGGCTTCGTCGTAATAAAGTCAAGTTTGTGTGATGAATAAAATAGTAGTCGCTCATATTGCTTGTTTGTAAATTTTGTGTCTTTCCTCTTTTGCATGTCCATCAAATTATATCGGAAATAAAGTCATGCTAGATGATCTAAGAAGATAGAAAGATTTCAGAGCCACACGGGTGAGCGATAAGTAACGGAGAGTCGAATTTATTTTTTTCCAGTGTTGCGTGCGTGAATCAGCACTGTGCAGAATCGCCCGTGACACCGAGAAGGTGTCGTAGCCACATTTAGAGTCAGTCTACAAGCCGTTTACACCGCGTGGGCAAGTTGAAGGGCGTAGTGGCTTACACCGCCGAAATTTTTACAGATTATTTCATTTGAATGAAGGTCAAGTGCACAATCATTTAAAAGTCATCCAAAGTTTGAGAGATTTTTAGAATAGGAGTAGTCTATCCAGGCGGTAGAATGGTCCGGTTTTGTCGCCGTTTCCTCCGGCCCTCCACCACCTTTCGCGAGCTCCGCCTAGCCCCGCTACTTTCCGCATTATTGACGAGTGACAGATATCTGACAGACATTCCGATTTCCATCGCGTCTTGCAGCCTGAGAATTAATTCACCATGCGATTTGAATTCGGAAATAACCCGCGGGCTGACCCTGCAGCTCACCAGATCAAGGCCCAAAGTTCACTCCCGGGCAAAGTTCCCTCTCTGAAATAAACCATGGAATAAACCAAGCAGGAAACAGTATGTGAATATCTTCCATCAACCCTTTCAGCTTATTCTTATTCCTCTTCCTTTGTTCTGGCTGTCTAATTTAACAAAGATGGATTAGTGTAATGAACCAGCTGACCGTGTCCATCTTTTATTCTCGATAGAACAACCCTTTCAGCTTATTCTGATTCTTTTTCCTTCGCAGTGGCTGTCCAAATTTATGGCCGATGGAATAAAGTAATGAATCTAACTCGTCCAACACAGTTTTAGTTCTCATTAGAAAAACAAAGTTACTTTACCCCTCATGAAAATTTTCGATGGATTACAGTAATGAATGCAACTCATCCTATCAATTCTCTCCATAACGCTCTAGTTAATACATTTACAGTTTCAGAAGGTATTATCCCTGATGTAAAAGGTTGGATTATGTTATTTTCGAGTATATGAAACCATGAGAATATTTGTTGCCTTGAAGCATTGTTTTGGAATTTTAACACTCACTCCTAATTGCAGTTGGAGAAAGGGGCTTCATCAGGAACTAATTCAACCATGACTGATCAATATCTTGAGATACCACCTCCACGTCCAAAGCGAAAGCCAGGACATCCTTACCCCAAAAAGTTGGGAAGGAGAGATGCGTTGAATTTGCCAAAGGGGTTCAGGCTGTCATGAATGCCTGCAGAGTGAAAAACGTCCGTGTTAATGGTGACCATTCAATGCTTTATTTTATCCATTTAATGGAAAACGCTGCTGGCTAAAGCAGATTTGAAAGGTTATTCCCATTTTCTTCACCTTGTCCTGGAACAGAATCACGATGGGGTGATTTATTAGCCTGTCACTGCTGCCATTCACATTCCGCCCTTTTAACAGGTGTCGGAAGAACAGACCAATAGCAATTGGTCTTCTTGAACCGAGGGTTGCATCCCAGATTCTTAGAAACAGAGTTGGGGGATGTCAAGTTCCCTATGGCCATAACCCATCCGGGCAAAGTGCATTTTCTCTGAGTGGACAGAACTGCAAAAATCTGAGGTGAACAACAGTAATTGAAACATTGTATTCCTTGGATAGAAGGTTTGTAAGTTTATCTAAAGGGCTTTTTTTGCTTAGATTACATCAATTTGTTTCAGCAGGGTTTCATTGGAGTATGGCCACTTTGTTTAAGATAGTACAAGTATCCAGATCATAGAATTGAAGTTGTTTGAATGACCATGGATAATTTTTAGTTCAGTTTGTTAGACAGTTTTTGCCCCATAAACCTGTTCACTGGCAATAAGGGCATTCCTGTGGACACTACTGATGCAGACTTCAACTCTTTCCAGAACTCAAATGATGCTGCATCACTGCGTCCTTTTTTTCAAAGCAGGGTTTTATTGAAGTACAGTCACCTTATTTAAGTGAGTGCAAGTATCTAGATCATAGAATTCAAGTAGGTAGGTAGATAATCCGAACGTTTTTGGGCCAGAGAGGCACTCGTGTATGATATTAGGGATTCCTTCTCTGATTGTCCTTGTATATAGTCTTAGCAATTTAATAAGAGCTCTTGTCAGATTCTGTTTGGGGCCAATACATTACCAAATAGCACATGCAAAAGCCTCACAATTTCATATAAATTTACCCTGCAATTTGTAACAAGAACACGACTTCCTGAACCTTGCAAGCGAAGTAGGTAAGAGATCTCATCTTCTAATGTAACAGAACACGATAATTGATGATTGTACAGGTTACATAGTGTTGAATTACAAGTAGTACATGTGACAGTGACAACACAAAGATACCGTATTCAACTATTTCCTAAAAGAAAATTGCTTTAACTTCATATACGAAGATCCTCATGTTTTTCATAAACATTTGTCACAAAAAATGGAAATCATTTTAAAAGGAAAAAAAATAGTTGGTTAATCAGCTACATAACTCCAGTTTTACTAACGAGATGCAAGTATGTACCAGTAAGTCCATTGTCATCTCAGAAAGGAGGGTTAGGCCATCTTCAAAGTTTTGTATTTGTTGGAAAAGAAACAACAACTAGTCAAACTTCACAGGTGGAAAAATAATAACAATAGGAACAATAGATGCAAACATGACTTCATGAAAATTACAAAGCAGGGCACCAAGGTTGAATAATATCATACCACAAAGTTTTACATTAACAACTCTTGAAGCACCTCCAGCTTCAAGAAGTAAAGGTAAGAGGAGGAGGATTGTTAGGAGCATTCAGCCTTAACCAGCAAATAATACTAGCCTTACAAGCCTAGCACTTGAACACGTCAACATTTGAGCAACCATCTCAGAGATACTTCGCTCAGCCACTCCACAGACACGCACAAGTAAACTCTACCCTCAATATTCTGTTACAGCCATTGCAACTTCTCTTTCCTCTGGAAGAGACTCGTCCCGTGCAAGGGAAAAATGCTCAGAATTGAAATATGGAACCAATGGCACTCAAACTAAAGGAAATTGATTTTTCTTTGGCAATGAAACACTGTTCTTTTGTACCCACTGCTCAGTCCAACTATAGGATGAAACTTGACCTCCAACTGAAGTAAAAACTCATCCTCTTTTCTGAATATTAGGGGCTACTGTCTACAACTCGATTGGCTAAGAGTGCGCTTATGAATGGCATTTTCTTAGTTTGTGGCCATTCAATCACGATGAAACATATTCTCTAGGACTACACGTTTGTTAAGAGGACTTTGAAATATATTCAAGAGCAATAGTCAGTTTTGCTTCAAGGGCAACTCCATTAGGAAACAACTTTGTTCAGAGATTCACATTACCTAGCACACATTGTTTTCTCCGAAATCTGGCACTGCCTTAGAAGCACTACTTTGTTCACTGTTTGGAGATTATGGTAAAAAACTTTCCATTCTTCTTTACAACACAATATCTTCTTTATGTTTATGAATATATTATCAGTCTCATTTTCAAAATATTTACATCCCTTCCTCTCTGTTTCTAAATCCCTCAGTTTATTGGATAAGAAGATATAGTATTTCTTTGCCTTTAAAGCATGACATTAGATATCTGGTGTCAATTTCTACAATGAACTTACCTCACAAATTGAGAAATCAATCCCGAAGTATGCCTCAATTGTGTCAGTCTCACACATCTGAGTTGCTGGATTGCATTACCATTGCTTTATTTCTAACCCAATCATCACTCATATTTCAAATTATACTTGTTCTACTAATTGTCAGTTGAACTACATTCATTGATCTCAAATTACCCGAGAAGAATAGTGGGGGCTCTACTCCCCTGGCAGATTCAAGTTCGCTGGCCACACCGTTTTCCTACAGTCTAATTTGCAAGTAGGTAAACAGGTACTGCTCCATAGGCTAGGCAGTCAATGCTTTCCTTGCCTGGAGATAGACTGCTTTCTTGCCGGGATAATAGATAGCTGGTTGGATAGAGAGACCGGACCTTCCTAGAGAGACTAACTGGTCAATCAGCTAATGAGCTATCCGAACTTTGAAGACAAACCTTGCTTATAGGAAATTTAGAAGAGGCACAAAAGGGTAGGTTGATGATGCTTTACAGAAGAAAAAAAATGAAAATACAATAAGGATCCCATGGGCTAGTTTAGGTTGGGCTAGTTTCATGTCAGGTTCAGCTTTATGTTGGATGGAAGAATAATCAACTTCAATTGTGTGATGTTGTCGTTAAAAATGTCTAATGTTCCATAGGAGAGTTTCAATTCTCAAAGGTTGGAAATAAAGATTTCTCTTCTGCAATATATTGTCAGACTTCAAATGAACTTCATTTGGCTTCCTGCCATACTCACAAGCTTTGAAAACTGATTGAAACTGCTTTTTTGAGAATTGCAATATAGATGATATATTTTATGTGAAATTAATGGATGGTTCTGAAAATGACACATATTTTAACAAGGATATTTATATAAAAAGAAAAATCAGTTAATCACCGAAGAACAAAAATGGCAAGAACAAAAATGGCAAGATGGAGGGCAGGGTATAGTATTGGGGGGAATGATCAAGGAAATTGTAAAGTGAACTGTGAAAGCAAGGCTGGAAGGTGTTTGGACCACTACTAGAGAAAGGGATTATTTCCTGAGAAGAAGAGTATTACAAAAGGTTGTAGATTAGTGACAAAGGGCCTATATCACAACTTCTAAAGATCAGGAAACATTTCCCATAACAAAAGAGACATTTGTACTCTTTCTCATAGAGGGGACAGAGATAGGGACTAAAAACTTTTCTTTCATTTTTTATTTTATTAGCATTATCAGGTTACACATCTCATCATCCAATGCTCATCCATGTTGGATTATAAAGTGGACCTTGCTTTTCTTGGAGCAGAAACTACATGATAGAGACAGTTGTCCCTTTACTCCCAAATAAAAATGGCCAGACATAATTATGTAATAACATAAACTCCAGAAATTCAGTGTTAGGAGGACCACTACATCACAGTAGAATTATAACTACATCCCAGTGAATGCAGCTAACTGGGACTACTTCACCTATAATAGGAGTTACAAGGAATGTTGAAGGGGATATGGCCACAGATCTGCCAGATTCTTTAATAGCCAGGATCCAAATGACGGCAGGAACGCCACATACAACAAATATGATAGTATTTTTTTAATTTTAAAGAACATATTCAAAGTTAAGAATCAAAACCATTCATGAATCACAACATTATAACTAAAATCATTAGATAATTTATAAATCTGAGGACTAAAATCATGATGCATCAAGCCTCGTACAAAAAGGATACCTGTAAATAAAAATTTGATTGTCTCATCAATGATTACTATATTAATGATAGTGAAGAGTATGTCTAACTACACATTCTTAAATGGGTCTATCCTCATCATCTAAATATTTCAACTTTACATTACAATCAACCAGTCATCTTCACTGAAATTTGCTTTAAAGTCCAAAGATTCCCAGGTAGGTATGATGGTAAATGAATGCCATACACTGTTTGACAAATGCTATGGTCTATGCACCATACTGTTTTAAGAGGACCCTCTAGAGTTGGACGGGATTGATTTAATAAAATATTAATGACACAGCCATCCCATGCACACAAAGAAAACTGAAAATTATGTATGTATTATATACATTCATGTATATAATGTTTCAAGCCTTTCCTAGATGTTTGCTGCTAGCATCATCAGAAACTGAAACTAAATTTCTATTTCTCAGACCTTTCCTGCTAGCATTGTCGTATACTATACAGACTACAGATGATAAATTACTTACCTATACAGCTATTCAGACTGCATATTATACAAACCTAAAACTCTAATGCTAGTTGCTTGGGATCCAGCATGTGAGGGCTAGCTGGCACAGGATCCCTTTTGGCAGCATGGGATCTATTTCCTGGCTTGAAGGATTCATTTCCATGGTGGATCCGGATATTTATATTAAAAAAAATCAGTTAATCACCAGAAGAACAAAAATGGCAAGAACATTTATATTAATAAATTTCCATACTATGCATGAAATATTTTAACTCTTATGAATTGTAACCTTTTAGTTGGGTTAACATACATGTTCAAGGAAATATTCTAGCAAGATTGTGCAATCACATTCCTCAATCTATTCACTAAAAAAAGTGGAGGGTAAAACCTAAACATAGATTTACTGATAAGGAGTAAAACCTAAACAACAAAAGTCATGACCTTGCTGATAATGGTATGATGGCTGTGTGTGAGAATACCTAATCCAGATTCCAGACATAAAATATGTACTGTTTAGCAAAAGTGGGCACATATCAATTAAGCTAGTCCAACTCAAATATATATGTATGATAAGATAGAAATTTTATATCAATTACACAAATGATCAAATCAGGGCAATGGGACCCAAAGGTACATCAAGCTACAATGACCATGTGGGAGCAATTAGGCATCTCCTAGAAGGGTAAATTACAGAGGTGAGTTGGACACCCCAAATTTCTATGTCGTCCATCTCCTTTATGACTGATTAAATACTGTACAAAACAAAATCCTGTCGAATAACAGAGATATTTACAATTATTTTGATTCTTGTCTGCCAAAGAATATCTGTACAAGTAAAAGCCAGGCCCCTGCATGAATTGGTGGAAAACTGGCAGCTGCTTCACCAGTGTGCCCTATTGTAAAGGACGAATTTAATAACTGCTCGACCTGGTTTTGGAAAGCAGGACACTTCAATGCATAAACGCCACTTTTGCACCATTTTTTACACTTCAAAAACCTGAAAATAAGATAACAATAAATTCATGTTAAACAAGTAGACAATTATCTATTTTTTAATACTCAACATGTTTTTCAATCATATATAATTAAAAAAAAAACAGATAATTTGTGTTCATTTACACTGCAACACTTTCAATACTAGCAACTGTTTTGCAAAAAACACATTTAGCAATCACCACTTTATATAGATGAAATGCTCATTATAGGACCCAAATACATCTATGAGTTTTAAAATAAATGATACTGAATTAGGCTTCTCTGGTTTTTGGATGCCATATGCAAACTCTAAAAATATTTATCCTTACCAACTGTCCATACACCAAAAACCACATAACCCTAGACTAACAGAGCATTGTCTAAGCAAAACATGATTCATGTATATGCCTTATGTGTGACAAAAATTCCATTTGTCATATAACATCACAAGAAATTTATTTAGTCAATCTACTTGAACGGTTCCTTCACACTACACTTGTTAAAGGTTGAACTTCATCAACAACATTTGGAACAACTTTTCTATTACAATTGGGGGATAGGGTAGACTCTGAAGCTATCTTTGGGTTGAAGTAATAGCACTCCACCACTCTCCTACCAATATTATGGGCAGTTTTGTGTTGTGCCTTGTGGATCATTGATGTCTGGGTGTCATGCCTTGTGGATCATCTTTGGGTTTGATGTGATAGCATCTTCCTTAGTTCTAATACTAACATTGCAAGCAGTTTCTGTGTAATGCCTTGTAGAGCATCTTTGAAATTGGCTTTGGCTTTGACTTTTGCATTGCAACAATTATTGTTGTAATGCCTTATAGAGCATCTTTGAAATTGGCTTTGGCTTTTGGTTGTCATCTATGTGATGTTGCAAGCTATTTTCAAACTCATGTGAAATTTTGATGTTGCAGTGCATGTTGATGGCAATGTCGTGAAAATGCTTGTGGGGAATAAGTCTGATTTAGCTCATATAAGGGAAGTTCCTGTGGAAGATGGGAAGAAGCTTGCCAAATCAGAGGAGTTGTTCTTCATTGAGACCTCGGCTCTGGATAATACAAATGTATTGTCTGCATTCCAAATTGTGGTCAAGGAGATTTACACTAATGTGAGCAAGAAAAAGCTGAATTCGGATTCCTATAAGTCTCAATTGTCTCTCAACATAGTTAATATTATGGACGTATATGGAGATGGGGATGGAGTGGAACCACCCAAGACAGAATTCTTGCTGCTGAGGATTCAGAGAAAAAGCTCCTTTGTTTCTGGGCTCCTTGAATATTATTTGCTTCATATGACCTTTTGTTGATTGAGATCTTTAAGGTTGCCTTAGGCTAATATAAATTTTTTTGTTTATTAGGAAAGTTTCAATATGTTGGATGGTTTTTTTTTTTCAATTTTATGAAGAAACCAGTAAGGGTGCCCAACTGGGCTTCTTAGGCTTGAACCCTAGATGCTATACACAGAGCAGAATAATAGTGATGTATTAAGTAATACATGAAAAGCAATCTTTTTTTAGAATGTTTTAGTCAAATTGATCTTCATTTTGTTTGAAATCATTTAGGGAATCTGGATTCCTGGATGGAGGTTAATGGACAATTTGCAGATGCCCAGATCTAATGTCTGGCTCAATGTTGTAAACATTATTGCTATAGAATTCTAGGAATTCCTTCTCTGATTGTCCTTGAAGCAAGTTTATGTATATGGTATTAGCAATTTAATGAAAGCTCTTGTCAGATTTTCTTCTATGATTGTCCTTGAAGCAAGTTTATGCATATACTGATAGCAATTTAATGAGAGCTCTTGCCAGATTTTGTTTGGGGGCAATATATTACCAAACCTAACATGCAAAAGCCTCACGATTTCATCTAAATTGGCGCTGCAATTTGTAACATGAACTTGACTTCCTAGATCATGCCCGGGAAGTAGGTAAGAGATCTCATCCTTTAATTTAATAGAAATTCCATTTCTGAACAGTATAGTAGATGATTGTACAAGTTGCATAATGTAGAATTGTACGCAGTACAGGTGACAACATAAATGAGCTATGTTTAGCTATCACATAAAAGAAATATTCTTGAACCTCAGTAATTCTGACATATACACAGATCCTCATGTCTTTCATAAACATTTATCATTTATCACCCAAAGATAGCTGCAGAGTCTACCCTAGATTGGTGGAGTGCTATTACTCTACCCTTTGTCTCCAATATATATAACAAGGATGCCTAGTCTCAGGGCCATCATATCTTGTCTTGTATTGTATTTATTGTAAAGGGAGTTTCTACCCTCGAAGTGGATTGTATGTATTGACTTCTTATAAGATGAGGTCTGGTGCAGTTCCTAGGTGACTTTGGCAGACTAGATTTGGCATCTAAGTCAAAGAAACTCTAGCAGGGCCTTGCTTCACTGGTGTGGTTGACAATATTGAGCCATCCACCGAGCTCCATTCTTTCTGTGGTCTGCCCCATTCTAATGACATGTCAAAAGGAATGAGGCCAAGTGCCTTCCTTTTCAATTTTAATGTCTTCCTTTTCAATTAGTAATGCATAAAGAAAACCAGGACAACAGACAAAGTAGAAAGATTAAAGACTTCTGGTATTAGGTCTGAACTGTTTGAGAGCAAGTGAAAGTTATCACTTCTAAAGATACTTTTAATTGAGTCCAAAAGCTGGGAATTAAGTTGAGGGAGGAGTATCTACCAATCAACACTTGGGGCATTGATTATTTCTTGATTGAACTAGGGGGGAGTAATGGTGTCCTCATGATACAGTCACCTTTCCAACGGCCACAATGGGATTTGAAATTGTTAGAATTTGAAAGAAACAATTGTGATTCATCAGTTTCTTGCCTGTACTAGGGATTCATTGGCCTTGGATGTTACAAAAGCTTCTCCAGGATAACCCAGCTCGGCCTTCTTATCCCAGGCCATTACGCTGAAGACATTCTCTGGCTCTGCATTGGTACCTTAACAATCGAGATACCACTACTAAGTTTTCATATTACAGATATGATTGCAAACCAACAAAAGTTTGCATGCCACTGAACAGGTTTATGCGGCAAAAATTGTCTAACAAACTAAACTAAAAATTATCCATGGTCATTCAAACAACTTCAATTCTATGATCTGGATACTTGTACTATCTTAAACAAAGTGGCCATACTCCAATGAAACCCTGCTAAAACAAATTGATGTAATCTAAGCAAAAAAGCCCTTTAGATAAACTTACAAACATTCTATCCAAGGAATACAATGTTTCAATTACTGTTGTTCACCTCAGATTTTTGCAGTTCTATCCACTCAGAGAAAATGCACTTTGCCCGGATGGGTTATGGCCATAGGGAACTTGACATCCCCCAACTCTGTTTCTAAGAATCAGGAATGCAACCCTCGGTTCAAGAAGACCAATTGCTATTGGTCTACCTCAGATTTTTGCAGTTCTGTCCACTCAGAGAAAATGCACTTTGCCCGGATGGGTTATGGCCATAGGGAACTTGACATCCCCCAACTCTGTTTCTAAGAATCAGGGATGCAACCCTCGGTTCAAGAAGACCAATTGCTATTGGTCTGTTCTTCCGACACCTGTTAAAAGGGCGGAATGTGAATGGCAGCAATGACAGGCTAATAAATCACCCCATCATGATTCTGTTCCA
This sequence comes from Pinus taeda, assembly GCA_000404065.3. Lineage (NCBI taxonomy): Eukaryota > Viridiplantae > Streptophyta > Pinopsida > Pinales > Pinaceae > Pinus > Pinus taeda. Next base: position 261,552 of record APFE031627022.1, on the reverse strand, counting down.
GGACAAGGTGAAGAAAATAGGAATAACCTTTCAAATCTGCTTTAGCCAGCAGCGTTTTCCATTAAATGGATAAAATAAAGCATTGAATGGTCACCATTAACACGGACGTTTTTCACTCTGCAGGCATTCATGACAGCCTGAACCCCTTTGGCAAATTCAACGCATCTCTCCTTCCCAACTTTTTGGGGTAAGGATGTCTTGGCTTTCGCTTTGGACGTGGAGGTGGTATCTCAAGATATTGATCAGTCATGGTTGAATTAGTTCCTGATGAAGCCCCTTTCTCCAACTGCAATTAGGAGTGAGTTGTTAAAATTCCAAAACAATGCTTCAAGGCAACAAATATTCTCATGGTTTCATATACTCGAAAATAACATAATCCAACCTTTTACATCAGGGATAATACCTTCTGAAACTGTTAATGTATTAACTAGAGCGTTATGGAGAGAATTGATAGGATGAGTTGCATTCATTACTGTAATCCATCAAAAATTTTCATGAGGGGTAAAGTAACTTTGTTTTTCTAATGAGAACTAAAACTGTGTTGGACGAGTTGGATTCATTACTTTATTCCATCGGCCATAAATTTGGACAGCCACTGCGAAGGAAAAAGAATCAGAATAAGCTGAAAGGGTTGTTCTATCGAGAATAAAAGATGGACAGGGTCAGCTGGTTCATTACACTAATCCATCTTTGTTAAATTAGACAGCCAGAACAAAGGAAGAGGAATAAGAATAAGCTGAAAGGGTTGATAACGTTTAGTGAATTCTCACAAAAACAAAGGCCATCAGGAGAACTATAGTTAACATGTGATGGTAATAAGCCATCATGTGGAAGATATTCACATACAGTTTCCTGCTTGGTTTATTCCAGAGAGGGAACTTTGCCCGGGAGTGATCTTTGCGCCTTGATCTGGTGAGCTGCAGGCACGGAAGTTTTCCAAAATGTTCTGGTTACCTGGTGAGCTGCAGGGTCGAATTGGTGAGGGAGCAGCCCACGGGTTATTTCCGAATTCAAATTGCATGGTGAATTAATTCCCCGGCTGCAAGACGCGATGGAAATCGAAATTGGAAATCGGAATGTCTGTCAGATATCTGTCACTCATCGCCATTAATGCGGAAGGTGGCGGGGCTGGGCGGAGCTCGCAGAGGGTGGCGGAGGGCCAAAGGAATGGCCGGTGGCCGGAGCCGGAGGTTTTTCTGGGCGGCGATGGAAACCGGGCCATTCTACCGCCTGGTTAGACTACTCCTTTGAAAAACACTTAATCTGTAGACCTTTTCCTTGTTAAGTAATAAAACCTTTAGATTATTATTATTATTTTTTTTTTTAATAAAAATAATAAACCTTTAGATTTGTATTTTATAATAAAAAATACTCTTTATAAAACACTCTTCTCATTTAAAAAAAAACCTTTATATCCAAAAAAAAATTCTTTCAATAAGCAACTTTATAATATTTAATAAACCTCCCTTTTTTAAATCACTTTATAAAGAGATTAGAAGCTCAAAAAACTTCATAATTAAACCATGGTTCAATATATTCTAAAGGAGTAGTCTACCCAGGCGGTAGAATGGCCCAGTTTCCGTCGCCGCCCGGAAAAACCTCCGGCTCCGGCCACCGGCCATTCCTCTGGCCCTCTGCCACCCTCCGCGAGCTCCGCCCAGCCCCGCCACCTTCCGCATTAATGGAAGATATTCACATACTGTTTCCTGCTTGGAGATATTCACATACTGTTTCCTGCTTGGTTTATTCAGAGAGGGAACTTTGCCCGAGAGTGAACTTTGCGCCTTGATCTGGTGAGCTGCAGGCGCGGAAGTTTTCCAAAATGTTATGGTTACCTGGTGAGCTGCAAGTTCGAATTGGTGAGGGAGCAGCCCGCGGGTTATTTCCGAATTCAAATTGCATGGTGAATTAATTCCCAGGCTGCAAGACGCGATGGAAATCGGAATGTCTGTCAGATATCTGTCACTCATCGTCAATAATGTGGAAGGTGGCGGGGCTGGGCGGAGCTCGCGGAGGGTGGCGGAGGGCCGGAGGAATGGCTGGTGGCCAGAGCCGGAGGTTTTTCCGGGCGGCGACGGAAACCGGGCCATTCTACCGCCTGGATAGACTACTCCTTTTTCAAAAGGATTTAAAAAGGTTTGCAGATAAAGTTTTTTCAAAAGGATTTTAAAAAAATATATTTTATTTAGCAAGAGAGTTTAGCGCCTTGTAAAGGTGAGTCGATTTACAAAAAAAAGTTTGGTGTTTTGTTAAGCATGACAGTGTTTTGGGTGAAAATTGTGCTTTACAGGGGCGCATATTAAACATCATATTTTTTTGGGGGGCGACATGGAAGATAGCCTCATGCAATAAGGAGAGCAATCATAAGACAAAAGAAAGACAACAATCATGGGTCGTAAAGTGAAACTGAAGCAAATTAAAAAAATGAATCGAAAAGAAGAGGCAAAGATCGTTTCCATGGTGAAAGAAGTTCAGGCCATAGTTGAGGAACTTAAAAGTCTAGTAGAAGATAAAAGAGAGGTCGAGGGTGATTGTGTAGCTTGGATCTGCTACTAGCTCATATGTTTACTGGTAAATATTTTGATCATTAGCTTATCAAAAAGCTAACTTTTCTTCGAGGTAAAGAGTTAATTGAGTATCGGTCCAATAACCCATATGATGAAATATGTGATGCTTTAGCATTGGATTTTATAAAGTAGGGATTGGATAGACGTTTATGTGCAAAGTAGCAAAAACTACAACTTCCAAGGAAGCAGGGAAGATCCTGGAAGCAGAGTTTGGCACAAAAAAGAGTGACATGCAACAGCAAGATGTGTCACAATTTGTTGAGTCAACCGCATATCTGAGAGTAGATGAGCAAGGCTCTAGGAAGACAATAGAGCTTGAATAATCCCACTGAAAAGTGGATGATGGTCGTGAAGACTATAAAAGTGAAACACATTATGCATGCATTGATGACCTACCAGATCTCCGAATCCCCAAATGGTAACCTTACAACTCTAAGGCTACCCTACTAGTCTTAATATAGAGTCTTCAACTACTCCTTAAGAGTATCAGTTGCAATCACACAAGTCCCATATGATTTTCCAGGGACTAAGCATTCCAATACTAATGTCAACGACACTTTCTCCAGCATGCAGGTCAGCTGCATGTCTCATTATACCATATGTCGTAAAGCCAGCACCTCCAATAACAACAGACTCTGTTCTAACTTCTATCAATGACTCTGTTTCAAAGCAATCGCCATTCACATCAAATCGTGCTCTCCAGATGAGAAAACACAGTGTGTGTCAAGGATGTGATTTAACTGGGGGTTTCACCGGATTTTCATTGGGTTTCCTCCTTTTATGAATTTCCAAGGCACGATCTACGGGATTCGTGACAAAATCATGGAGATTACCATCATATCAATGCCTTAGCAAATTCATGGTTGTGCAAAAGGAATAGCTGCATCGAATTCGTGTGGTGACAAGGACATAGAATCTCATGCCCATATAGCCCCTAATCTTAGGGCAGAAGCTTGTGCTTCCTTATCCCCTACTCTTGGAAATGCATACATTTGATGTTCTTCATGGTTTGCAACCTATGCAATAATGTGTGTTGCTGCATCTAAACCATATATACCAATTCTCGTTTGCTTGTTAAGACCTGGTTTGAAGCCCGGTTTTCCCAAGGAACGATAACCAATCAGGTCCGCACATAATTGTGGAGCAACCTCAATATCAGAATAGATTTCAGGTAAAGAGAAACAATATGATGCATCTACAACAGCATTTCCGGCATAGCCTCCAACTATTTGATAGCCTGTAAATGCAGGATCATCACAGAGATTTTCTGCTCCTTCTAAGCAATATGTCTGGCAAATCCACGACTCTGACTCTATTGTATCTTCTCCAAGTAGCAGCAAATTCTCACATTCCTAGTTATAGCAAATGCAACCAAAATTTGGATGATGGATCCAAACTCTATTTCTCACAAACAATAAATCGATTTTTTTCTCTCCCTGGCATGTATTTCTCTCATGATTTGCCAAGCCCACACAGACCACACAAGATTAATCAACATAATTAAAATTTATACAAACAACGCAGAGTCATTACCAGGTTGAATTAATACTCTTGCCCTATAATCAACAAATATAGAAACTCACATTCAATTACTCAACCATCACACCCAGATTTGGATCATTGCCATACAGGCAGTCGATAAAATAATAAATTCCATTCCTTTATAATTTTGTACATAATTTCCCTACTTAAAATCTCCTTCCTCTTTTTCGGCCAGATCTAAGTTTAATTGGCCTTCTACCTTATGGCCCTGATTTCTTTGTTAAAATGGCCTCTCTAAATCTAATCACTCTCACACCACCTCTACGCTCTAATCCATCTGTAGCTTGCATGTATAGGAACAATTACATAATTTACAGATTATTCTAGATCCATGATCTTCTTCACATATCCCTCAACTAATTCCTAAAATCTCTTAATGATCCTCAACATTCTAGATCCATGATCTTCTTCACATATCCCTCAACTAATTCCTAAAATCTCTTAATGATCCGTTGAGGATCTCAACAAACAGTCCTATATCTAAATTTTGCCTTTATGAGCAGATTGTACCAAATCTCTCACCCTTACTTTCTGGAATTCAATAATTACATAAAAATAATATATTTTCTCAAAAAAAAAATTGTTCGAAAATTTTCCCACTCAAAACTAAGAGGTTTGAGACTTCTGATGCTCCTGCATCAGACTCCGAATGTTGAAAACATCCATGGTCTCCTGATCATGTGATTTCATTTGCTGATGAAAACCTCCAGGGTCCCAAATTTTAGTTTGTAATTGTCCAAATGATCTGCACCTTTGTTGTTGTTGCATGTCTACTATCTTTTGGTTTGTTTACCTCTCTTCAATCAGCGTCAAATTCTGATTGATCATCATTTATGTGGTTAGTTTTCTCAATCTAAACGGTTTCATCATCAACTTCCACAATTCCTCAATAACCATGTCCAAGATATCCTTGGGTTGGTACATGCTCTACCATTTGTTGTTTCTTCTTCCTTCTTGCTGTAGTTTTCTGCTCCTGTCCACTAGTTGTTGCATCCCCACATTCTGCATATCTTCAGGATTCTTACTCTGAATTTCTCGGTTATGACTGCCCTGTGGCTCTGCCATCTCTTCACTTGGATCTTCATTTAGTTTGCAACCCTTTCCATATGCATCCTCCTTAAGCCATCGCTCAAATAATTGCACTTCATCTTCAAGCTCTTTTGTTTCCCAATGTTGAAATTGAGATTTCTCTTACTCTTCCATGGTTGTCTCCTCTTGCATCGAATCCTGATTTTCTAACATACTTTCCAATAATTTATTGTCTTCGCTCCATGGGTTCAGAACTTCCATGGAATATTCCTCTTCCTCCTTCATTTGGTCGTTCTCCTGTACCAAATATTTTTTTGTCTTTGCAACAGTATCTTCATAAAAACCTGCAATCATATACCAATTATCAGAATTAAAAATATAAGACCTTATGGTCTCATTTGATTTCCCTGTCAACACATCCTTTTCATGCTGACTTAAATTTTTCAAAGAGTTCATGAGACTGTCAGCTAGTCTCTCCTCCACATCATCCGTTCCAAGGATGTCTCGCTACTCTGGTTCATAATAGTGAACTTCTTCCTCTCCAATTTCCATTTGCTGCTTCATATCTTCATATTTACTTTCAAGAAGTAAATTGTCTATCATCTTCGCGACTGCATACTCATCCACCTTTTCTTCTCCGTTATCCAGTACATCAGAAATTTGGCAACTAACACATATCTCTGTCCCAATCAAAGCTTGAGACACTCCCTCATTTCTTACTGCAGTTACAATCTCATACCCCTGTTCTTTTAGCAAATACTCCAACAACTCAATCTCTCTTTGACACCTCACAAGAACTTCATCATGATATCGTTTATAGTCTCCAATAGGTTCTTCTTCTTTAACATATTTAAGTATCTGTCCTTCCTCTTCATCCAATCCTATCATTGTCTTATCTTTGTTCCGAGACAAATCTTCCTCAACTCCTTTAACACACTATGCATTACTGTCTTTCTGTAAACCCTCTTCAAGAGCTATCCTTGCCCCGTCTTCTGCATTAGCATTTTCTTGCAATTGTTCAATGAATTCCTTTTGTAGCAACCATTCAAAGCCTTCCTCATCTGAGGGGTTTTCTTCATCACATTTCACTTCAAGATATTCAATCCTGAAGACATTTTCAAAAGGTTGTTTATCTCCTGCAATACCTGCCATCATACGCAAATTGTGATTTTTAAAAACATAAGACCTTGTGATCTCACTTGATGCTTCAGCCATCAGCTACTTTGAATCTTTCATATGATTCAGATCCTCTGTAGATTTCTCCTCTGCATCTTCATTACTTTCAAAAAGCAATGGGCCATATTCTGGTTCACATACCAAAGCTTCCTCCACATACTCATTTACTCTGAGTAACTCTTCCTTCAGTTGAGCATTCAATCTGTGCTCCCTCTTCACTTGCAATTTATGCCATTTGACTTTTCTTTTCATGATCCAACCATACCTCTAGTTTTCCTTATTCATCTGTAATATCTCCATCAATAACTCAAGACAGAAATTTATCTCAACTTTCTCTCTGTCAAACTCTTCTGGACTCTTTTTCATGCCATTTGCCTTGGCATTTTCCTTCAACATTTTGTGGCTTCTCCCGGAACCTCTACAATGCCTATCAAAAATCATCTTCTCCTTTGTGAACTTCATCTTGTTCACTTGTGGACTACACCTAAGCCTCTCTTTTCAGCAAGTCCCCATACCTGCCTTATATATCTCAGCAAGCTTTTCTCCTTAAGCTTGATCTATGGTTCTGTGCCTCTGGAACCATTCTTTGAGCAAAATTTTTTGCTCTTTTAGGCTCTACAGTTTCCACTTACTTTGAGAACATTCACTTGTCCTCCTTATCCAATCTCTGTCGGAATTCTTCCAAGGTTCTGTCATTGTTTAAGAGCTCGCGTGCTCTTCCACTTTGAGAACACAACTAGTTCCTTGTTACAGCTCCTCTCAGTTGCCTTTGCTGCTAACACCCTTTTTGTCTGCAACCTGAAATCTACAACACAATCCTCAAAACCAGAGTTAAAAATAAAAAGATACCATATCACCTTCAAGATTTTAGCCTGATCTTGTTCCACCATTCACCTGCACTTTGAATGGACTATTCCCTGTTCATTTGCCTCTATAAGTTCTTCCTAAGAGTATCAGTTACCTTCCAATACTCTGCCACATTTTATCTCTATGTACCTGCTCTTATATTACCTATTAGCCTTGTTTGAATCCTTGCAAAGAAACCTCAGAGAAAAAAAAGGACCACGACATCATTATGCACTATATATGATTTTCCTGTTCTATTGCAGTTTCACACAAATGGTTCAATACAGTTCTCCAACACTACGACACACAATTTATAATGGATTATTGTCTACTCATGACCCTGCATAGAACCAGGTGCCCCAATTTTCACCACAACCCCCGAAACAAAAATCGAAGGTGTTCACTGTCTTCAGATCTTTACACAAAAACCCATTCATCGCCAGACTACCTCTTTGCTTGGGATTCAATGTTCCCTCACCAGCCATAGGTTCGAATCGAATGCGTTTCCCCAGATCAATTCTATCGAGACTTTCCTGATCTGAAAAGGTAGAAACAAAACATTTTTGGTAACAGTTTATGAGTCTATCTATTGAGCTACAACCTGCATGTTCGGATCTCTATTTTCCCTATTTTCAGTTGCTGGTGCTTGTTCTCGAAAGCTTGACCTTTTACTTCTTCCAAAAACTTTTGACAACAGAATAGAAGCAATCTACCATGGGGGAGATATTCAAATACACCCACCAAAATACCTTTGGCTCTGATACCAAAAATGATGACCTACCAGGTCTCTGAATCCCCAAATGGTAACCTTGTAACTCTAAGGCTACCCTACTATTCTCAATACATAGTCTTCAACCACTCCTTAAGAGTATCAGTTGCAATTACACAAGTCCCATATGATTTTCCAGGGACTAAGCGTTCCAATACTAATGTTAGCAACACTTTCTCCAGCACGCAGGTCAGTTGCATGTCTCATTATACCATATGTCGTAAAGGCAGCACCTCCAATAAAAACAGACTATGTTCTATCAATGACTTTGTTTCACAGCAAATCGTGCTCTCCAGATGAGAAAACACAGTGTGTGCCAGGGATGTGATTTAACTGGGGGTTTCGCCAAATTTTTGTTGGGTTTCCTCCTTCTCTAAATTTTTGAGGCACGATCTACAGGATTCATGACAAAATCATGGAGATTACCATCGTATCAATGCTTTAGCAAATTCATGGTTGTGCAAAAGGAATAGCTACATCGAGTTCGTGTGGTGATAAGGACATAGAATCTCCTGGCCGTATAGCCCCTAATCTTAGGGCAAAAGCTTGTGATTCCTTATCCTCTACTTTTGGGAATGCATAAATTTGATGTCCTTCATGGTTTGCAACCTATGCAATAATGTGTGTTGCTGCATCCAAACCATATATACCAATTCTCGTTTGCTTGTCAAGACGTGGTTTGAAGCCCGGTTTTCGCAAGGAACGATAACCAATCAGGCCCGCACATAATAGTGGAGTAACCTCAATATCAGAATAGATTTCAGGTAAAGAGAAACAATATGTTGCATCTACAACAGCGTATTCGACATAGCCTCCATCTATTTGATACCCTGTAAATGCAGGATCATCACAGATATTTTTTGTTCCTTCTAAGCAATATGTCCAGCAAATCCACGACTCTAACTCTACTGTATATTTTCCAAGCGGCAACAAATTCTCACATTCCTAGTTATAGCAAATGCAACCAACATTTGGATGATGGATTCAAACTCTATTTCTCACAAACAACAGATCGATCTATTCCTCTCACTGGCATGTATTTCTCTCACAATTTGCCAAGCCCACACAAGATTAATCTACATAATTAAAATTTATACAAACAATGCAGAGTCATTACCAGGTTGAATTAATACTCTTGCCCTATAATCAACAAATATAGAAACTCACATTCAATTACTCAGCCATCACACCCAGATTTGGATCATTGACATACAGGCAATAGATAAAATAATAAATTCCATTCCTTTATAATTCTATACATAATTTCCCTACTTAAAATCTCCTTCCTCTCTTTTGGCCAGATCTAAGTTTAATTGGCCTTCTACCTTATGGCCCTGATTTCTTTGTTAAAATGGCCTCTCTAAATCTAATCACTCTCACACCACCTCTATGCTCTAATCCATGTGTAGCTTGCATGTATAGGAACAATTACATCATTTACAGATTATTCTAGATCCATGATCTTCTTCACAGATCCCTCAACTAATTCCTAAAATCTCTTAATGATCCCTTAAGGATCTCAAAAAATAGTCCTATATCTAAATTCTGCCTTTATGAACAGATTGTACCAAATCTCTCACCCTTACTTTCTGGAATTCAATAATTTCATAAAAATAATATATTTTCTCCTAAAAATAAAAAATATGTTTGAAAATTTTCCCTCTCAAAACCAAGAGGTTTGAGACCTCTGATGCTCCTGCATTATGCATGCATATGGAGGAAGAATATGCAACAAATATTGCAAAGGGAGAATTTAAAGCCTCTGTGTGTGAAGCAGAGCAAGAACATATTCACGTGGATGGTGCAGATGATGGTGAATCCCACAGTGACAAAACACATGTAGATGATCATTGCAAAGTGAGATGTGCATTGGTGCATCTATCCACAGCTGATGAATTTGTTAATGAGCACATGCACGCTCAGATAACCCACCATAGGGTGGATGAACATTATGTTGATGATATGTGTGGTTTCTTTTCTGAAACAGGGATTGATTGTGGCAATATGGTAAGCGCCATGTTTGATGAATAATTGAAGGTTGAAACTGCCATTGTTGCAGCAAATTATGAAGCAGTTGGAACTGCTCATGAAGTAGTGTGTGAACAAACAACAACTGAGTTTGGCATAGATAAAGCTATCAATAGAGCAGTAAGTGGTTTGGTAGATCCAACAATTGGAATTGTTGATGCTAAATTTGATGAAGAACCATTAATTGGTGATGAGTAGTTGCACATGATGCAATAAAGCATCTAATTGATATGTTGTTATTTGGTGAGAGAAGCCCACTTGTGTCTAGAAGCCCAGTGGAAAACAACATGCTAGCAATAGCTAGTGATGATGCAAATGAAGTGATTCAACAGTTTTTGATGAGGATATCCATCTTCTGCATAACAGCAGAAGATAACCTCGTATTTCTAACATTGATCTTGCGTGTACAAAGTACAGGATAAATATATTTCTAACATTGATCTTGAGCGTACAAAGTATAAGATAAATATATTTCTAACATTGATCTTGAGTGTACAAAGTACAAGAAAAAACAACAGTACCTGATGATGAAAGTGAAGAGAAAGATATGGAAGTTTCTAAAGACAAACAAGAAAGCATTGAAACAAATTTTCAACAATGGAGTCAAGGAGAGATAAAATTGTCTTATCAAGAAATATGGCAGAAAGAAGATCAAGAATATGAAGCACAAGAAGCAGAGGAAAGAAGATAGTTTGAAGATGAAGAGTTGTGGCAACAGTCAATGAGTGAAAGAAGTGTTGAAGAGGAAGTTGTAGAAGACAAGATCAAATTGTTTTTCAGAACAAATACAAGACAAGTAAAAAAAACATTGCAACAACAACAAGTGAAGAAATATGGAGTGTATCGCAAGAAAATGCAACATAGAATGAAACAATTTCGAGGATATAGAATCTGGAAAAAAACGAAAACGAAAGTCGAAAATTGTAAAAGTTTTGAGTCATTGTGAGCCTACCTGAGAGTTAGACCATCATGCATGTTTAAGTTAAGATTGAGTCAATTTCTATTGTAAGCCTAGTAGGCATAGTTGAGTCATGTTTAGTCAATTGAGTTATGTTGAGTCATACAGTCATAATTAAGGGAGAGTGTTGAAAATTCTAATTACTCCCACATGCAGAGTAGTCTAAATTTATAGTGTGAATTAATTAAGTCAAGTGTGAGTGAGTTCGAGTTTAGTCTTATTTTGGGAAAAGTCAAATATAGTGCGTGTTTGCATGTGAAGTTATTTTTAGTAAGTCACTAGTCGAAAAAATATAAATACCTCATATCAGGGTCATTGTAATAAATTCAAGTTTGTGTGATCAATAAAAGTGCAACAACTCATATTGTTTGTGTGTGTAAATTTTGTCTTTCCTCTCTGCATGTCCATCATGCAAAAGGGGGCATGGCTTTGATAGTCACCAAGCGCAAGTCTAGTTGTTGGCGATTCACTTCCTCTCCTCTAGACTTGTGACATGCGCTCTTCCTCTCAATCGCCATTGGGAAATATATGAGGGAGATGCCAAGTAAGTGGGGCGTTATATAAAGAATGTGAAAGGAGCCACATGACTCAACCCCTCTAACCACTTAGTCTTTCATCTCTGGTAATGTGCGGACCTTAAGCACTACAGCAAAGTTATGCAAACGAATGTGACTACATGTGAGAATTGCAATAAATTCAGATGAAGAGTTTAAGGCTACCTTGAAGAATTTATGCCAACATTGGGGGTTGAGCTGCATTACATGGTGCAATAGGGACAATTGGAAGATTATATATATACCATGTGAAGACACCATTGAGTTATTCATGTGATGCATCAATTTGTGAAAGTTGTGTGTTGCATAGGCCATGATAATCTATGCACCAACGAGTTGTGCGCTAGCATGTGCACAATGTATATTGTATAAGCACACTGCGCACTTGTTAAGCACAGTTAAGGGAAATTGTGCATGCAACGACAACCATATATTCAAATATGCACACAAAGCAGCGTGGAAGCAATGTGTTGGTACATTCAAACGATGAGTTGAACATCACTTGAACAATGCGAGTGTTGTAAATAAAATCTATATGATATGTCACTTGTGCACGGAGAGTCACTAAACACCAAATAAATGAAGAAAAACCATGCACAGTCACCCAACATTATGTACAGTGTGATTTATATGTATGAAGCTTGATGTAGATAAGGTGAGAAGTGTGACTATTAAAATTCATAACAAAACCCACCAGCATGAAGGGAGGAATGCAAAAATAATGGTTAGCGCAGCTCCTCTAACCCTATACAAGTGCACTGTGCCTTTCTAGAGCATAAGTTTGAAGCCTTGTTTTTAATTATTGCGTCGATGCTAGCAATGCACAATAAAGATGATATTTGTATACTAAATGCATAAGAAACAAGAAATAATATGATTTTTGTTCACTGTGTCTAGGGGATAATGTGTCAAATTAAGATCACATTATATTAGAAGAGCCTCCAAAGGTTTACAATGCACAACAAAGGGTAGTCGCATCGACGCAGTTGAGAAGCATTGAAATTGCCAATGCACACTACATAGGTAGATGTTAATATGTGATATGCTCCAAGAAGTTACGAATGCACCATCGTAGCAAAGAGTGATATATCTAAAGTGGTCTAGGATTAGTGTGAATGCTAGGATTATTCAAGTGAAGAATTTGATCAAGCGCTCGAGAATTGTTTCACCATGTCTTGGAAAGGATACAGATAAGGACACACGACCCTCATCGAGTAAAAAAGATGAAGGAAGATGGGTCCAGACGACTTTAATACTAACATTATGGGGCTATGAATTCTTACTAAAATTAATTGTATGAATTAATTATTGTTTATATTAATTGTTTCCTACTTTATTAAGGTGTGTTCATCTCAATGTCTAATTAATGGTTATGTGTTTGTTCATCTCAGTGTCTAATTAATGGCTATGTGTTTGTAGGATTGGAATCGTGAAATGTTTGTTGACCATCTATATCAAAATGCCACTTAGAGGCATGATCCAATTGATGGCAATCGTGAATAGTTGACTTGATGTTGTAGCCAAGACGACCCAAGATCATGGCAAAGACATCATCCAGACATCCTTAAAATTTTAAAAGTACAATGTCTTTTTACAAAAGGATATGCAAAAGTTCGTTGAATCTCATTGACCATATTGTAAAATAATATGTTTATCATAAATGATAAATATTGAATTCATGAAAAAAAAAACAAAAGGGGATGTCAAAAGTCATTTAGAATCTCAAGAGCGATGGTGGAAGTCTAAGAATCCTAGGGGAAATCAAGAGTGACTTAGAACTTTAGAAGTAGAAAGGCCATGAGGGATTCCTAAGGTCATGGGAGAAGGTGAGTGTTGGGCATAGACCAACTTGGCCTAGACTTTGGCAAATACTCCGCAATTTGTGGGGCGGAGCGCACAACGAAACGTGAAGTGGACCGCACAGTGCAACAACGAAGCGCAATTTGAGGAACTAAATACATTGCGTGGTGTAAGGGCTTTGGGGTGGGTCGAAGCCCCTCCTTTTTGTAAAAGCGTGTGATTTTGTAAGGGATCAATGGTTTTGGGACCATAGTTGTTTGTTTTAAGGAATCCATGGTATTTGGACCATGGTATTTTGATGATGTAACCCTTCGATGTAATAGTATATATAGGGTAAAATAATAAGAAGAGAATTATCAATCTATCTAGATCAGTGTTATGGGTAAATTATTGTGATCTGTAATTTGGTATAGAAGGTGAGCCTCTGCAGCTGAGTGCGCAGATAGCCCGCAACTTAGTGTGTAGGTCAAGAATTGTTTATTGTTCAAATATTTGTTACATTAAGCAACAGTTCTTGTGGATGTAGCCCTACACTGGGGTAAACCATAGTAATTTGGTGTTTGATGTGTATATTTACTTATTATCTACTGTAGAGTAGCAGTTATTACAGTTGCATTTTATTTCAGCACAGTGATGGTTTATGGTTTTACATGGCATGTTTAAGTGATTAATCTAATGCGGTGAAGTGATTTATAAATACTAAGGTTAAGATAGCATAATAATACCACATCTCTTAATTCTTCAAGGTTGCAGAAACCTGGTTCTACATCCTCCCATAGTCACTTCGGGTGAGACTGCGATCTGCTTGCAGGTCATTGCCGAAAGGGCCAGTTATTGAGGGTTTTGTTGGTGTGCAACGTAGATTGAACCTGGGTCAACCCAAATTAAGCCAACAATTGGTTCTGTTGTAGTCTAGTTGTTGAATGTGTCGCACTTCGGTAGAAGTCCAAGAAGCACAGCTTGTGTGAGACAACTGCTTGTGCTAGTGTGTGATAGATGCATGTGGATGGGCAAGAGGATCCCTATCGACCCAATGCTAATATGGAGAATCAAAAAACTACCTTATCAAGGGTTGAACCCCACAAAGGAGTTTGTTGGGAAAGATCGGGATAGAGCCATAGAAGAAAACATGAAGAAGAAGTTTGGATTGACAAAAGGGAAGCAAGGTTATGATATCAACTTGGTCAATGATCAGGGAGTTCGCTTCGCAACACATATATTGGCTGGAAAAATCATGAGGAAGTGTCAGGCTAATGAATTCCTTGCACCGGTAGTTTCATTAGTTACGCAGTGCACTAATGGGGTTCAGTATAACTAGGTTGCATATCTTTGCCAAGATATTTTGGACGACCGTTGCGAGGCTCGAGAGAAAGGTACTATGTTATATTATGCATGGTTAATTTTGATAATTGTGATGCTTGCATGGAGAGAGCCGGAAGATTCGCAGTTCCCTTCGGTACCCTCAGATGTTTTTGAAGCCTGTTAAATTTCCATGACCTTGGGTCTAGGTTAGAGTCTTAAAGTCACTAATGCTACCAAACCAAGAATCTCAACCATAAACTACTTTACACAACGGATATATGAAGCAGTAAATCACATATGGACAATATACACAGTTTTAAACAAAATTGTACGATATTATACAATCTCAATTTCGTTATATTAAACCAAATTTAAATAATACAAGTCTATGGTATACAAGATAAAATGACAAACTTCGATGCAGCTTTTATGTCGTATCACGTACTATCGATCCTTTGCTTCCGTACTACTCACTAGTAGTGCCTTAGTCCATCAAGGCCACTACACATCGAGACTCCAAGAGGGCTGCCTCTTATCACGGTTGCAAGTCACGTTTGCTACAATGAACATGGGCTCATCAACTGCTCTCTAGGTAGGCCTAAGCTCCAATCTGCCAATCTAACAGTCACTTTCATCCATCAAAGTGTTGCACATAAGGCTGCAATACTTCAACCAATCTCGCACCAAAAACGTCCTTCTTGTATGCTTCTCTAGGGCTACTTTGGGTAGCCAACATGTTGCCCTCCAACAAACCTATGACACCCAATCCTGTCACTATTGTATCTGCACCTAGGAAGACACCTTCCCTCCCTAGAATTTCTTCCAATTGGCTCCAACAATTTTCATCAACAAAAGTGAATCAAACACAGTCAAGCCTTAACCCAATACATCTCTCCAAAACATTTTTGTTCACCATGCTTGATTGTTGCACGCTCCAATTCTGGTTATGGCATCAACTGCAACCCTCAATCCTCCATGCAATCATCAAGTCAAGCCTTCTAAGGTTGTGGTTCACCAAGGGAGATATTTTCCACTACTACATTGCCCCAAATCTAGACTAAATACTTCAACGCAACCCTTAGAGATAGCCCAGTTGTTGGCTATGGCCTACGGCCTAGCACAACAGTTGTTGTAGGAATTCGATCCCAGCAAACATACCAGCAAAATGCCTTGAAAACAAGATAGACAACTCCTAATCTCCTTTGCCCAAATAATCCTTCAATTTGGCCCTAATCCTCACTTGAGATAGTCCTATTCACACCTCAAAACAACCCTTCTCCTCCATGTTGTCACCTATAGCAAACATAAAATCCACGTTGATCTTTCAGGCCTCTTTCATGCTCTCTTTAAGTCTCCTTTATTTCAGCTAAACAAAGATATTCCTCCATGAAATTTCAGAGTTATTCCTTGAATGTATTGCTCACAAATGGATGCTAAAATAACAAGCTTTCGTCCTCCTTTTATAGACATAAATAGGGGCTCCCACGATTTAATAAGAGACACATCTATTAGACTTGTTTACATCAAGTCGGCCTACTTGACAACCAATAATTATTTTGTCAACTTCAAAAATCAATTTCTCTCTAACGACAACTCGAATTCGGGCAATTTTCATTGTGTTGAAATCGTCTTTCCAAGCACTATCATCCTCATCCATCACATGTCATAAATCCATCATTGTTTTGTCCCAAACCTCGATGGGTGCCAAAACCCCACACTTAGGTTCCAAGCCCACAATCTTCCCTTGTGGTGCTTTTCTCTCCAAACCCTGAACCCTAGGGCTTGGAGTACCTCCCAAGCTACACAAATCAACAAAGCCACATGATATGCCTCGATGTGGTATACCACTAAACTGACACAAGCATAAGATAAGATAATTTTTTTGTATTATACCATATGGACTTACACATGTTGGTGAACTAGCACCTTCGCCTTTCACCGAACCTATACAAGCAGTATAGAAATGTCGCGAACTTTAAGGCTGACTTCCACAAAATTTACATACAGGCTCGCAGGGACATAAGAAGAAATGGCATCCCCTACCATATTTAGTGATAGAAGACTATCTCCTAGCACAGATACAGCAGTGGCCCGTGGAGTGGATCACTGCGCTAGAGACACAGACAGAGGATACTCCATCGGAGGACGATATGACGTAGCACCAGGAAGCAAGTGGTAAGGATAAGGATGAGCAAGAATCAGAACAAGAGGAGCAATACGACGAGGGTCTCCAAGATCCTCCTCAAGGTGATGAGTAGAATAAAGAGTCTGAAAAGACATAAACAAACCTAGTTATCGTAGAGAAGAGGAAGGTGGTGGGCCCCAGTATTGCAGCAATAATGCTACAACTCCTGGGACTCCCTTCTTTAATTTTATCAACCCGGTAGTTCGTAACAAACTTGGAAGCGACGGTGTTGTATGCACAAGTACTAGCTCTTGCTGCAGCGGTCACTTGGTCAGCTGGCACAAGTCCGCTAGGAGCTTAAGCCAACTTCTATGAGCTCTTAGAAGAAGCTTTTTAACTGATGGATGAAAGCTAACTCAAAGGAGGCTAATCTACTTGTAGAAAGAAGCGAAAAGCGGAAAGGAAATGCAAACCCTAGCAAACCCTAGTTTTACTGACTAACCCTACTGGTGCAAGAAAAATGATGAAAGCTACAGAAAGGAATGCCATTGACTCTTAGAAAGGTAAAATGCATGTGACTAAGCCACTTCTGAAGTGAAATCTGAAAAGAAACATCTTTTTGTATTTTTGACTAAGTTGGCAGAATTATTGTGCATGTGCTTTAACTGTTTTTTACTGTGCAGAGGTGGATTGGCGAAAGGAAATGCTTGCAGGAGGTTGGGAAGGTTAGAAAATGTCCTAAGGGGCCCCTAGCACCTTTCTTGAGAGTTTCACAGTGATTGGATCTCAAGAAATTGCTTTCGTGAGCTTCTACAGGAAGTCTGCAAGGGTTCTACAGGATGTTCTGGAATTTCTACAGGATGTTCTGTAATTTTCTATAGGATGTTCCGAAAAGAGGATTTTGGAGGGTTGATGGAGGAAAAATGGTGAGAAAGTGGAAATGGAGGTTGGATAATGATGTTAAGGGGTCTAGGACCTGGTGGATGAGGCTAAGGAGCAATTGGATTTGTTTGAGGATGGAGGAAGCGATGATGCACAAGAATGTAGAAATTAGCGCAAGGTGGGAAAAGTATGGCAAATGAAGGGTAGGAATCATGGACTAAGGGTTGGAGCAGATTATCTGATGGAGGAAAGGTAGATAGAGAGGTAATACAGGTGCTCTGCAAGCTATTTTCCAAAACTATCCAACAAAGACTAGGAAAAACCAAAGATCTACCTACTTTAACCTAATTTGACCTAGAAACCATAAGCATGATGAACAAAAGTCTATTGGCAGCAAATCATGTAAATCAACTATGAAAACTGAGCAAGAAAAGATTCTAAACATGCTAGTACAACTGGTATCAACTTTCCTAACTAAAAATCTAACACTAACAATTGCATGAAGAGGCAAAAACAGTGTTTTTGTGGCAGCAAGGACACCTAGGTCGGAGCTCATGGTCCCAAGGAGGGATAGGTGAGATCAAAGGTGCTTGATAGCCTTTTTCTGAAGATCTTCTCTGTTATTAACCTATCAAATCAATCTGAACATGAAAAGCTACTTTAATCATCAAAAGCAATCTAAATAACAAAACAAGATTTAAATCTAAATAGCAGATTTTATTCTAAGAATGCAGTAAGGACACATAAAAGTAAACAAAGGAGGTACTGGGCACTTGAGATGGGCCCAACCCCAAGAGCTACAGCCTACTAAGAGAGATTAGAGCTGGTGCAAAGCTGGATTCATCTTTATTGATCAAAAGAATAGTTACATTCCAAAAACTGTCCACAAGGAAAACTTGAAAATGTGTTGAAATGCAGAGCTAAAGTACTGCCTAAAAAATGACTAAAATCGAACTACAAACTAGCTAAATTCTGCCTACAAAGTGACTAACTACTGGCTAACCAAAATGAGGCCCTAAGCCTTCTTATTTATACAAATTGAGGACCCCAACAATCCTCCTAAACTTTAGGGACTCGGCTGCCCAAAACTTGCAGTTAACGGTAGTCCTACTTGACTTGCTCGGCTGCCCTTGTGATAATCGATTTGGTGGCCCTTGAACTCTGAGCTGATGGTGGAGAATTCAAGGTAAGGGCCCAGAAATGAAGAGGACACCTTCCTAAAAATCCTCTCCCTTGTTCTTCGACGAATTTGGCTGCCAAGTGCTCATTAAAACCTTTGATTTTGTCTCAAAATTGACCAAAACACTGCACAAAGTACCCATTAGACTTGTTGGCATAATTTCTAACCCAATTCACTCTATTAGCATAAATATAATAAAAAACATGCAATAAACTAATGAAAATGGTGGATTAAGTCGAATTAGGAGGTTGAATGAGCCCATATAATTATCCATTTTTGGGGCTCATGAGGATGGTATGGGAGCAACGGACAG
Source organism: Pinus taeda (assembly GCA_000404065.3). Taxonomy (NCBI): domain Eukaryota; kingdom Viridiplantae; phylum Streptophyta; class Pinopsida; order Pinales; family Pinaceae; genus Pinus; species Pinus taeda. The sequence goes on along the minus strand of APFE031627022.1, from coordinate 242,481 downwards.
CAATGAGCAGAGAATTTAATACAAAGGCACAGATTACTTCGTGAGGTAAGACAGGCAGAAAGTCTAGCAATTTAGTTTGAAATAGTGCGGAATGAAGAGATTTCTTAGGAGGGTGAAAAGGGCATAGGTACATGAATCCTTTTCAACAGAAGAAAGAACACTGAACATGAATGTTTCCCACAGGCAGAGCAATAAAAATGAATTCTACCTTGTCTAACTTAGAAAATTTCACTGGGAATGAATATGAAATGAACTGTGAAACATAACGAAATACATATGAAACATAAGAGACACATTTTCTACACTCACAACCACATGAATCTCATGAAACAGAGTCCTTTCCTTTCATTAATCCTCAGTCAAAATATACAATGAAGAAACAGAGTTTCTTTCCCACAGTCTCCCAGAAATTACAAGCCAACCAACCCTTAAATGGTTTGCATACAATAAATATACTATGCCATGAGGAAATAGAACGACCAAGAGTTAGGGATTTTTTCGAATCATTACAAAGTGGAAGTGGAAAGACAACCATTAGTTACAGGTGCAGCGTTACAAAAATGACAAATGGCTTGGGTGACTGCTCTCCTTCCTTTGCCACTTGGATAGAAGCCAACCTTTAGTGGAAATACTTTAAATATTTCCTTAGGTGTCAAAAAAGGTGTATTTTAGATGAGTGGGCCCACTTGGAGAAAGTCACGAATCGAAATTTCGCGAAGCGGAAGTGATTTTGGCCTATTTCTCTATATGCGCCGCGCAAAATCTATACGCATTACACCACTTTGGAGGCTGTTTTGAGGTACTTGCAGGAGTTCACATTGTACCTAAGTGTGCTTGTTAGAACTCCTGGCTTTTCTACTTTCCAACCCAAGTGGAATTTCTGAATTTGGTGCTCATTTGCCCCTCGAAATCTTCATTCTCCCACGACTACTTCATGTGTGTCAAAATAGGGGCAGAGAGGTCATTTTTTGAGTGTTTTTGACCTCCTGGAGACTCAAATCAT
>APFE031627022.1:211811-241462 GCA_000404065.3 Pinus taeda | reverse complement strand
CAACCCCAAGAGCTACAGCCTCCTAAGAGAGATTAGAGCTGGTGCAAAGCTGGATTCATCTTTATTGATCAAAAGAATAGTTACATTCGAAAAACTGTCCACAAGGAAAACTTGAAAATGTGCTAAAATGCAGAGCTAACTAGCTGCCTAAAAAATGACTAAAATCGAACTACAAACTAGATAACTTCTGCCAACAAAAATGACTAACTACTGGCTAACCAAAATGAGGCCCTAAGCCCTCTTATTTATACAAATTGAGGACCCCAATAGTCCTCCTAAACTTTAGGGACTCAGCTGCCCAAAACTTGCAGTTAACAGCAGTCCTACTTGACTTTCTTGGCTGCCCTTGTGATAATCGATTTGGTGGCCCATGAACTCAAAGCTGATGTTGGAGAATTCGAGGTAAGGGCCCATAAATGAAGGGGACACCTTCCTAAAAATCCTCTCCACGAATTTGGCTACCAAGTGCTCATTTAAACCTTTGATTTTCTCTCCAAATTGACCAAAAAGACTGCATAAAGCACACATTAGACTTGTTGGCATAATTACTAACCCAATTCACTCTATTAGCGTAAATATAATAAAAAACATGCGATAAACTAATGAATGGTGGATTAAGTCGAATTAGGAGGTTGAATGAGCCCATATAATTATCCATTTTTGGGGCTCATCAGAAGGCACATGCCGAAGCTGCCACAAGAAGCAAAAAGAAGGAGAAGGAAGACAAGAAAAAGGACATAATGTCAATGGTCCCCACTGATGGGGGCTTGGACTAGATTGGGGACAGAATTCAGGAAGCAACAATAGAATCATGAAACAAATTAGAAGATCACTACACCACACTTCTAATAGGTGTTGCGAAGCACATTAAAAAACTAAAGATATTGGCACGGATGGGCAGACAGCTAATGCACGCAGAGGAGAAGCTGGGAGAGGAAAGACCAGTAGAGCCTACACTTGCAGCGCGGATAGCACCGATACCTGCCGAAGCCCTACAATTTGACTCCTTTGAGGTACAGCAGAAGGCCAAAGAATGGAGGTATGTGAGCATGAACATCGCAACAGTACCACTTCATAGATTACACATGCTGCATCTAGATATCATAGATGAGCTGAAGCTCAGCGAACAACACACTTCACAGTTAAATATTCAAGTGGATAGAGAGTGAGCTTCACTGCAACAGAAGCTCTACCAGACGATCCAGGAGAGGGATCGGGCAATACAGCAGCAGTAGAAGCTAAAGGAGGTGATCGAAGCAATGTGCCATGAGGTTCCAGACATTGAGGTCCAAGAAGAGGAACCAGTGTAGGACAAGGTCGCGAAGCTCAGCCTTGCAATAAAAAGATACAAGGATAAGATTGCAGAAGTGAAATTTACATATGAGATGAAGATCAACGAGCTACAAATGAAGCTACAACCAACCACACCCCAGGAAGTGTGAGATCAAAGGGAGGCCAACTTGAAGGTTGCAATGGTCGACATCTCCGCAATAGTGGCAGATTGTGGTAAGTTATTAGATGAGAGCTTACATATTTGGACTTTGTTGTAGGAAGATCCAAATGCGCGGAAACTACATAAGGATATTCAACATAAACAGCAACAGCTGGAAGAGATTCGAGCAACTGTGAGAACCTGACCAATCTCATAGAAGCTCGCAAAGATCAATGAGGGAAATGCCCTCCAAAAGAAGATAGAGGAGTTGAGGAAGGAAGAGCAGACTTTGACGGAGAGAACTCATCCATGTCAGGATAAGGTTGTCCAACTATCCCAAGCAGTGGATGAGAAGCTTCAAGAGCTTCAATAGAGAGAGACAACAATGATGCAAAAGGCTATAGAACCTGCGACAAAAGCACTGATGGAGGAAGTACACAGCGAAGAGAAGCACGTCACAAACATTATGCAACAGTTCAATAGCGCCTACAATAGCATTGCAGGGAAGATTAGAGGAAAACCAACTGAGTGACTTGGGACGAGTCACATGTGAGTATTGGGGTATGTTGGGCGCAACCTAACTTGGCCTAGGTTTTGGCAAAGACTCCACATTTTTTGGGGCAGAGTGCGCAGTGGAGCACGAAGTGGACTGCGTAGTAGACCATTTTGAATATAACACGCGGTATTATAAGGGCTTTGGGGTGGGTCTAAGCCCCTCCTTTTTGTAGAAGCATGCAATTTTATAAAGGATCTATGGGTTTTGGGGTCATAGTTGCTTGTTTTAGGGAGTGCATGGTATTTAGACCATGGTATTTTGATGATACAACCTTTCAATGTAATAATATATATATAAGGTAAAATAGTAATAAGAGAATCATCTTGAATTAGATTCAGATCAATGTTATGGGTGAATTATTGTGATCTGTAATTTGGTAGTGAAGGAGAGGCTTTGCAGCTGAGCGGATAGAGGCTTGAGTCTGTACCTGAGTGCGCAGACAACCTGTAGCTTAGTGCACAGGCCAAGAATTGTTTGTTGTTCCAAGATTTATTATATTAAAAAACATTTCTTGTGGACGTAGCCCTACACTGGGGTGAACCATGGTAAATTGATATTTGATTTGTATATTTTCTTATTATCTGTTGTATATTAGAAGTTATTATAGTTGCATTTTACTTCAGCACAATCATGGTTTATGGTTTATATGACATGTTTAAGTGATTAATATAATGTAGCGAAGTGATCTCTAAATGTTAAGAATAAGATAACATAATAATACCACATCTCCTAGTCCCTCAAAGTTGTAGAAACTTGGTTCTGCATCCTCCCATAGTCACTTCGGGTGAGACTGTAATTTTCTTGCAGGTCATTGCTCAAAGGGCCAACGATTGAGCGTTTTGTTGGTGCACAATATAGATCGAACCTGGGTCATCCCAAATCGGGCCAACAAATGGTTATGTTGTTGGGACCATGATTTGTTTGAAGGATATGTGGATGTGGTACCCATCGAAGAAGGAGAGTCAAGACTAGATAGACCTGAAAGAGCGAGAATTTGCGGATCAAGAAAACAAAAACCCTCGTCTAACATCCGAAGATTGGCTATAGAAGTATATTTTTATAGATCAATACAAGATTTTCTTCACTTGATTTCATGTCGAGTTGTATGTGTGGATATCGAGGTTGACCAAAAGGAAGAATTGTTTTAAAGGTGAAGAAACTACAGTGTGGACTCTTGAACTGATACAACGACTCAAGAGCACTGACAATAGGATTTCAAGGGCTATTGATTTCTGGATTTATAGCATCTTGGGAGGATTCATTACTGAGTTCATCGTAGACTCGATCGTGTCTTGCAATGAAGCAGAATGACGATTCTTCAAATGACCGCGAGGTAAGTATTTAAAATCTCAGAAACTTTTGATTAAGATGCTTCTATGTGAGAAGGGAGTTTTATAGATGCAACTAGATTGCTAGTTTACTTATGTTTGGAAGAAAAGAGAATAAATTTGAGCAAGAGATCGAAGTAACACGAAGTGGAAAGAGATATAGAGTACCAGAAAGAGCTCTCGTGGACAAGATCCGAAGACCTTTATAGAGACTAATTATTGTCCTCTTTTGAGTGGATATGAAAGAGAAGGAGAAGAAAGCCACCCTAATAACCCCCAAGTAACTTTGCAGTATTCACCCTTCTAGCTGGAATACAGTAATAGCCAGGGTATTTTTAGCTTTCCCCCTCCCCCTCTCCCTACTCCCACTACCCCTCCTACCCCCATCCCCTCCTCTTCCTCTCCCCCCTCCCCCTCCCCTCTCTACTCCCCTACCCCTCCTACCCCCATTCCCTTTCCCTTACTCTCCCCCTCCCCTTCTCCTACTCCCCCTACCCCTCCTACCCCCCATTCCCCCTCCCTTATCTCCCCCTCCCCCTCTCCCTATTCCCCCTCCCCCTCCAAGAATAAGTATGGCTAGCGATATTAAGTGACATGTTTTCAAAGGAACTGGATTGGAGGATCCATAACAGTTTTGGTTTATATGTGAATATGTATGGATAGCGAAGCAGATCAACGATGAGAATATAAAGAAAGTGCAACTCGTTACGATTTTTTGAGATAGAGCATTGACATGGTATATGAAGTATTCAAATAGTAAGAACATAACGTTTGCATATATTAAAAAAACATTGATAAAAGAGTTTAAGAATCTGAAGTTTGTGTCATAGTGCATCACCGAGTTGAAAGAAATCAAACAGAAACCTATTGAGTTTGTTTGGGAGTTTGATCAGAGATTTAAGGTGTTATTGGATCAAGTAAGCTTCAACATAGCTCCACAACAACATCAAGAATGTTTATAGTTGTGTTGCTACTACATATCATATTGCCATTGAAAGTGTGAATTTATGAACGGTAAAATAAAGGATAGCGAGAATGGCTTTAGAGAACAAGGCGCGTGTAGAAGGGGCGAGATATGGGAATCGAACCCCTGATCTCTCCCGGGCGGAACTGAAAAGCAGATTCAAGGGCGTCAAACGGGAGCATGCAGATCTGTTCACCAAACTGAATCCTCCAGCGGAGGAGCCCATTCCTCACAGATCGCTTCCTTTTATTATTAAAGGCAATGGTAGTTTCGCTTATGATGGCAAGAGGGCTAGGGTTATTGTACCAGCTAGCCAAGCCATCGATGTATTGCACACCAGAGACGGGGGTCACGCAGGAAGCCCACTCAAAAAATCAACGTTTGGACGCCCTCTCCTCACGCACCAGGGTAATTGTTCAGATCAGCCAGTAGTAGAGGACAAAAACGAGGCAGGAAGGTTGATCTGGACAACACGAAGAAGTTTATGGACTATGCAGGCTACGAAGTTGCAGTACCCAGTTGAACAGGCGAGGGTATACGCCATCACACGGAAGTTGGGTATAGCGACCCTAGCCACAGCGGCCACGAGCTCGGAGGCCCAGATCTTCCTGTTGGATTCCAATACCCATGAAAGAGTGGATGGATCTCTGACAAATGACCTCTATAAGCTAGATCTGGAGAGACCAAGGCGTGGACTAGATCCAAAGCTAAATGAGGCATTGGGGTTCAAAGAAGAACTGCCCAATCCAACAAAGCGAGGTCTCCACAAGACTGATCTACTCTGCATAGAGGAAGATATGATTCAGATCTTCATTAAATTGATAGGGGGCAAACACTTCTGCATGCGGCTCAACAAGGGGTTGAGCATCCATGCGTTGAAAAAGGAAATCCAGGGTCACCTTGGAACCCCAGCTCAACATCAAAACCTTATATATTGAGGACAGTCCGTAGGACAACCAAACTCTTCAGCACTACGACATCGCCAAAGATTCAACAATTATTCTAAATCTCTGACTGCGTGGCAAAATCACTGGAACTAGCTCATAGAGGTTCCTTTCGGGATGTAGTGAAAGGAAAGGAAAAAATGAAAAATAAAGCCGCACCACCACCAGAGCTACCAGGCCCCTACATTGTTGAACAGATGCGAGAATCACCAATGCTACAAGTAACATTACCAGAGGTAACTAAACTACACACAGATCTATCCAAAAATGCAGTTATTTATAGATTTAATGGTTTCTGGCCAAAATCAAATGCTCTGCACCAATGGATCTTTCAACATGGACATCTAATTGTGAAATTTACCTATGCCCAAAAGGGTTTGTCATAGTTAGATTTAACACAAAACAAGAACGAGACAGCATTATCAATTAGGGGCCTTAGTTCTAGGGTAGTGCTGGCCTCTTCACCACCCCCTGGTTTTCTGATTTCGATGCCAACACAATGAAAGTCACAACGATGCTTGTATGGGTAAGGCTACATGGTCTCCCTCTACATTTTTGGCATCACAAAGTGTTAATTTCCATTGGGACTCCCTGGGTAAATTCCTAAAAATGGATGAAGACAGAGCTATCAGGGGAATATTTACATTTTCCAGAATATGTGTAGAGGTGGACCTGAGTCAGGGGCTACCTGATCACATCACTTTGAACTTCAATAATTCTCAGTGGATACAATTGCTTGACTATGAGAACACAACGTTCCAATGCCGGGGCTGCATGCAAACAGGGCACCTTCAATATGACTGCCCATTGGCTCGAAAGGACCCCAGGAGAACCAAGAAACAATAAAAAAAAGCCCAAAGGGTGGCAGCATACTGACCCATTGGAATAAGAAGACATGAACGCGGATCCTATAGAGAACCAGACAGAACCTGATACTCAAATGGGACAGAAATGCACACAGGAAGAGAATGCCCCAATTACTCATTGGGGGTCACACATTTCAGATCTGCAACAAGAACCACAAATGGAAGTAAGCGGCATCAAATGAACTCATGGATCAGAGGGCTCGGAATCTGGCAAAGAACTTCCATTGATCCCAATGGAAAACCAGCTAGCTATTATTACACCAGCTCCCGACACTGGAGGTTGGAGACGAGTGGAGAACAAGAAGGGCAGGAAAGTATAGGCCAGCTGGAACTTATTTTTTTCCATTTTGTATTTTCTGTTGCTTCCTGTCATTACAGGAACAACCATCTACATATGCTTCATGCATCTACAAAATGTAATTTTATCAAATGAATAAAATTACGACTTTTTTCTTACGGGAAAAAAAAAAATCATATTGCCATTGATGCAACAAAATATAGGAAGTCAAGCTGAAGCTTTAGAGATTATGGTGAAATTGGAATCTTCGCCTATAGGAGATACTAATGCAAGTATGCAACATATTCAGAATCAGCTAGCAAACCTAACCCTACATACACAAGACATCAAGAAAAGAAAAGAAGTTAGAGAAGAAGTATGGTGTGCTAAGTGCAGATCAGAGGGCCATTCTAAAGAACAGTCCCCTATCTTCAAAAATTACATGGTTGGTGGGGCACGAATCCCTTGAATGCAGGATCTAGCTTGTGGTGCGAAATATGTAAGATTAGAGGCCAACATCATTCAGAAGACTGTTACTTGTTACATAAATATGTACAAACTCCAAAGAATCTATATTGCAAATTATGTAAATCAATAGGACACGATGAGAATAATTGTCGGGCTTACGAACTAATGATGGAGTGTGGTGCTAACGCTTATAGAATGCAAGCAGAAGAGCATGGACATGAGGACAATGGACAACGTGGTGGTTGAGGAGGTTACCAAGGAAGAGGTCGAGGTGGTGGAGTTGGTCGAGAATGTGGACAGATCATTTTCTATAACTGCGGCCAGCCGAGTCATTTTGCGAGACACTGTGAGAATCCCACAACGACATGTAAGTATTGTAAATCCTTTGGCCATGTAATTGAAGAATGTCCTGTACTTATGGCGAAGATGCAAGAAAAAAGGAATCAACAGCCAACACAAAATATTCAAATGATGAGTATTGAAAGGAGGATCGATGAACCTTGAACTAGTATTGTCACTAGAAGTGGAGCTGCGACCGATAATGATAAATAAGATGAAAATAAAGAATCTGAAAGTGCATGGGTTAGAAAGACTACTGAGAAATTTCATGTTTTTTATATTCAGAGGGAAAAAGCTGTATTTATGGAAGCAAAGTGAAGTTTTATGGACGTTGGAGCTTTAACCTCTAGTGCACAGCTAAAGCTCGATCATAAAATTAACTATGATGTGTCAACAACTTCAACACTAGACCAAGATACGACACAGGACCTAGCTCTGACACAAGACTGAGATTCACCAAATCAAGTAAGTATTTTAAAATATTTTCGGCATAATTGTATGAAATTGTTAAGAGATCAAAAGGTTGTAGAAGGGCTTTAGGAGTTGATAGATTCATGTGCATCCAAATAAACACCATGACGTGATATGCACGCAGTCAATAATTTGCATCAACAGAAGAGAACCGGAAGAGAAATGAGGCTTAATGCGCAGATAGGAGAATATGAGATGGATCAAATTATTCTGGATCTGGCATTTGATGTTAATGTCTTGATGAAGCAGACATGGGAATTAATGGGTAAGTCGAAGCTACAATGGTCACCTATTCAGTTAAGGATGGGAAATCAACAAAATATCTTCCCTCTGGGAAGACTACCAGGTGTCACTGTGGATATTGAAGGAGTTCACACTACTGCTGATTTTGAAGTAATAGAGATCTTGGATGAGAGTAACCCTTATCCTGCATTGCTTGGAATTGACTGAGCACTTGACAATATGGCCATAATTAATTTGAAGAAGAGACATATTATTTTTGAAGGAAACAATATGAGAGTAATTGTTCCCTTGGATCCATCAGAAGGAGTAAGATATACAGAACCAGTCAAAAAAGAATATTGCACAGCTGACATAAACAATATATATCAAATGACAAAAAAGGAACAAGATTGTATTAACCCTACTATAGAAGGCAAGTTGATTTGGGGGCGTGATAATTCTTGTACCTCATACTCAAAAGAAGAGTTGGAGAATTGGTAGAATAGGTTACATGAAGTATCCACAAGGCGTTGTGCAAGAATTACCAAATCAGTTCGTTGTATGATATGTGAGGTATGTAGCCTGCCTTCTTATGATGGCTTAGGTGATGTAAATACTTTTCTTAATGATTATGAAGAAAAAGTTCCATAAAATCAAAGGTTTCCAGCCTTGGATATAGCCATGAAAGCTATCCCTACTATATGGTGGAATGCACACAAGAAGAATGTAGGAGGTTGCTAGGAATGTCGAAGATTGATGGGGATAAGGTTTGGACAGATAGATATAGAGGTGGAGATAAAATATGATGGTGAAACTAATCCTAGGAAGCATATCCAACTATGCACTACAGCATGGAAGGAGATTCCACAACAATAATGTGTACATGAATTCATTCATACAATAGAGGCAATCCCTAAGAACTACTACCTAGAAATAGAGCTTCGATATGGTATAGTAAACTGGGAAGACATATTTGATGGCTTCATATTAACATTCAACTTTGAGGATAATTGTCCATACATAAATTTGGCCCTTCAGACAGTCAAGAAGAGGATATTCGAGAATGTAACCCCACTGACATGGCAACAAATTGATTGGGCTGCACAAATAGAAAATTCACTGGAGTGTTATAACCTTACTACAATGAAGAAGAAGATCCTCGCAACATCGACATAGCAGAGTCAGAAGGATATCGTGAAGTAACTGGACCTGAGCTAGAAATACCATACATAATGAAGTCACTGAAGACCAAGAAGGTAAACATAGGATCATCGAAGGAACCAAATTTGCAACAATAGGAGACTACTAGGATGAAGAGGCAGTCACTAAAGTTACAGAGTTACTTCATGAATATCAAGAACTTTTTCCCACCAAGTTTTCAGAAATGAAGGGTATAATAGGAGATCTAGGAGTCATGAAGATTCCCCTTAAGCCTGAAGTATAAGGAGAAAGTGAAAGTATAACTTGATAAGATGATAACAGCAGGAATTATTGAACCTGCAGAAGAATCAGAATGGGTGAGTCCTATGGTAGTGCAAGAGAAGAAGACTCAAGGAGAAATTAGGATCTGTGTTGATTTGAGAAAGTTGAATTATGCATGTTTACATGATCCCTACCCTACCCCTTTCACATATGAAGTGCTAGACAATGTAGGAGGTCAGGAAGCTTACTCATTTACAGATGGATTCTCAGGTTATCATCAGATTAGGATTGCACCTGAATATCAACATAAAACCACCTTTGCTACAGAATGGGGCTCATATCAATACACAGTAATGCCTTTTGGATTAAAAAATTCCCTTGCTATATTTTCTAGGGTGGTGGTTGCAGCTTTTAAGGAATACATCCACAAGTTTTTAGAGGTATATTTTGATGATTGGACAATATTTGGATTGTTGAGCAAAAATGTTGGAAGTTTAAGACCTATGCTCGACACAATTAGACAATATCAGATCTCTTTGAAGCTAAAGAAGTGCATATTTTGTGTGCCTTTCGGCATATTGTTGGGACATATTGTCTGTAAGCAAGGACTAATGGTGGACCCTACTAAGATTTTTATCATTGTAAACTTGCCTCCACCTAAGACAGTAAGACAACTTCGCATTATGTTGGGACATACTGAGTATTACCGGAAGTTCATCAAGGGGTATGCTCAAATCACTGCCCCTGTGGAGAAATTTTTTAAGAAAGATGTAACTTGTCAATGGAATGAAGAATTCTGGATTTGAGACCTCTGTGGTACAATATTTTTGGTTCAATCATCGGAGATTCCACAGTAAGAAGATTTTTCTGCCAACGTTTCGAATCCCAACTGGGATCCATCATCAGGGCAAGTTGCCCTGATGATGGATCCCAGTTGGGATTCGAAACGTTGGCAGAAAAATCTTCTTACTGTGGAATCTCCGATGACTGAACCAGGAATGAAGAATGTCAGAAGAGCCTAGACATATTGAAAAAAAAAAATGGTAGTTGCACCTATGCTAGTGTTCCCTGATTGGAATAAGGAATTCCATGTCCATGTGGATGCTTCTTGTATAGTTTTGGGAGTAATACATGCACAACCTGGTGCAGGAGAGATTGATCATCCTATAACTTTTACAAGTAGAAAGTTATCTAAAGCATAAAATAATTACACCACTACAGAAAGGAAAGGACTGGCCGTGGTATATGCTTTGCAGAAGTTTAGACACTATTTGTTTGGGTCACACTTTAAATGTTTACAAATCATTCTACACTGAAGTATTTCGTTAATAAGCCTGTCTTAGGAGGAAATAATTGCAGATGGTTATGTTATTCCAGGAATATGACTTTGAGATCATTGTTAAACCAAGAAGACTGAATGTAGGACCTGACCATCTGTCAAGACTAGAAATAGGGGAAGAACTAACTAGCATAGAGGATAATCTCCCTAATGTGCAGTTATTTTCCATGAGAGTCACATATGACCATTTCGCAGATATCATTCAATTTTTTAACGCATAAATGGATCCTTCAGATTATACTACGCAACAAAGAAAAAAAGAATTAGTGGTTAAGGCAGCTAACTTTTCATTAATAGCAGGACAGTTGTATAAGATGGGATCAGATGAGATATTGTGCAAATATGTTCATGAACATGAAAGACGGATGATTCTAACAAAGGCTCATGGGGGCACAGCTAGGGGACACTATGCAGGAAAAGCTACTGTGTAGAAGATTTTGAGAGTGGGATTGTGGTGGCCTACACTACATAAAGATGCAAAGGAGTATTGTCGAGCATGTGATGTGTGTCAAAGAACAGTGAAGCCTTCCAAAAGAGATGAGATTCCATTGGTACCACAACTTACATTGCAGGCCTTTGATGAGTGGGCCATTGATTTTGTTGGACCCACCAACCCACCTAGAAATATGACTGGTGCAAGGTACATAATTACAGTGACTGGTTACTTGACAAGATGGGCCGAAGCACAATCAGTAAGGGACTGCAGTGTAGAGGCTAATGTGAAGTTTATTTTTGAGTACATATTGTCTAGATTTCGATGTCCCAAGATTTTGATGAGTGACCAAGGTTCACACTTCCTAAATAAGACTATTGAAGCATCGATTGAGGAGTTCCAAGTTTATCATCAGAAGAGTACCCCTTATCATCCTCAGGCCAATGGAACAATAGAATCATTTAATAAGATTTTAGAGAATGCACTTACTAAGGTATGCAATGTGAATAGAGATGACTGGGACCATAGAATTCCAGTAGTTTTATGGGCTTATAGGACCACATGTAAAAATTTGATAGGTCAAACACCCTTTAGGTTAGTTTATGGGCAAGAGTCTGTTATGCCCATGGAATACACCATGCCTAGCTTGAGGGTTGCAACTTTTATAGATATGGCAGACCCTGATATAATGGAGGAAAGAATGTCGTAGTTGCTTGCTTTGGAGGAAGACAGATTTATAGCAGGATTCCATCAACAGGTACAGAAAGCAAGAGAAAAGGCCTGGCATGATAGACATATTAAGCAAAAGAAGTTCCACATAGGAGACCTTATTCTCCTTTATGACAGTAAGTTTGTAAAATTTCCAGGAAAATTCAAGATGCATTGGTTGGGCCCATATATTATCAAGCATATTACTGATGAAGGCGCAATTCAATTAGCAAATTTAAATGGAGAATTGGTTCAAGGAAGAGTAAATGGCAGCAGGTTCAAACTGTACAGGGACAACCCTACCCCTACAACATTGCTCTGAAGAAAGGAGAAAAGTCTTAGTGTCACCTGCAGTTTAAAGTGGGCACTAGACTATAAACTATGTTGTAGAGAGAACTTCAAAGTAGGAAGTTACTTCGCTACACTCTGGATTATGTCAAAGTTTCATTGTAAGAGGGATTTCTTCGCTACAATATGGGATGCACCAAATTTCGTCGAGATAAATTGACCAGATCTAGTGATATATATGAAATTAATGAACACAATTTGAGCTAATGATGGGGTTAGAAATTCATATTTGTTATAAAACGTCGTGTCCCACCTAGATTTTTCACTTTTTGTCATTAGAGTTCGAATATTGCTATTGCAAAGAAGTTGCGGAACGACACGCTTCGCCTGCTTCCTCCCCGTGTCCATCAGCGCTCCTGTCCAGAGCGGAGAGAGGGCGAGGAAGCGCCGCCGGAGCAGCATGAGCAGGGCAATTCCTCGGAGCGAAGCATGGCTCGACCAACCTTTAGTTACTTATTGAGATGGGCCCTAACCGGCAATGGGGCTCGACTGATAAGGAGAGGAACTTTAGTTGGCAGAATTTTTCGTTGCCATATGAATCCTAAAGATTTTATTTGTATATTTAAAGAGAAGGGCATAGCCAAAATCATGGAAGCAGTATCTGATATGCCCATAACATCATCTGATATGCCTGCAGTAGCATAATCACACACACAACAGAAATCTCTGTGAAAGAAAATGACCAAAGAACAGAGAACGAAGAAGAAACAGGAAAAGAGACCTGTTGAGCCTCAAAAAGAACTCGAACGGGTGAGAGACAGTGAGGAAGAAGTAGAGAAAGTGCAAATGGAAACAGACAATGCAACGTTTCCATCGCCTCTCCCACCATATATTCCACCAAGAAAATTAGATGGAAAACCAGTGAAAGAATTGAAGGACATGAAGTATGGAACCTTCACACATTTATTCCCGGAGTAAGTGCAATTTACATGAGAAACCCTTGGGAAGATTCTGTAGCTAAAGTTCGTGGACTATGATTTCAATGACAGAATAAATATTTGCAATCACACCAGACATATACTTAAAACAAGTACACTACCCTGAGAGTAGTGTGACAAGGTTAGAACCGCAGCAGTGGACAGCTAGATTGGCACAGTCGAGCTTGATGAATATGTTGAGTGTGCCGCACTTTGGCAGAAGTCCAGGAAGCACAACTTGTGTGAGACAAATTGCTCGTGTTGGTGCATGATGGATTCCTATGGATGGGGAAGAGGATCCATATCAACCCAATGCTAATATGGAGAATCACCAGACTACCTTATCAAGGGTTGAACCCCGTAGAGGAGTTTGTTGGGAAAGATAAGGATAGAGCCATAGCAGAAAACATGAAGAAGAAGTTTTGACTCACAAAAGGGAAGCAAGGTTATGATATCAACTCGATGAATGACCAGGGATTTCGCTTCACAACACATATATTGGCTAGAAAAATCATGAGGAAGTTTCGGGCTAATGAAGTCCATGCACTAATGCAGTGAACTAATGGGATTAAGTACAACTGGGTTGCATATATTTGACAAGAGTTTTTGGATGACTATTGCAAGGCTCAGGAGAAAGGTACTATGTTTCATTACACATGGTTAATTTTGATAATTGTTATGCTCGCATGGAGAGAGCCAGAAGATTCACAATTCCCTTCAGTACCCTCGGATGTTTGTGAAGTTGCGCGATATGTATCACTGTGTATACCACTAAACTGGCGCGAGCACAAGATACCAAATTGTTTTTTGTATTATACCATATGGAATTACACATGTTGGTGAACCAACACCCTTGTCTTTCACCGAGCCTATACAAGCAGTATAGCAATGCCATAAAGTTTAAGGTTGACTTACATAGAATTTACATACAGGCTCACAAGGACACAAAGAAGACATGACATCTCTTGCCATATTTAGTGACATAAGACGATCTCCTAGCATAGATACAATAGTGGCCTGTGGAGTGGATGACTGCGTTGGAGACACAGATAGAAGAGGACACGACGCATCACGGGGAAGCTAATGGGAAGGATAAGGATGAGCTAGAGCCAGAATAAAAGGAGAAATATGACAAGGGTCACCAGGATCCTCCTAAAGGTTTGATCATATAATAGAATTTGAAAAGATAAAGACAGATAAAGTTTCTGCAGAGAAAAGGAAGGAAGGCGTTGAAGATTCCACAAGAAGCAAAAGGAAGCAGAAGGTAGATAAGAGAAAGGACATAACACCAGTGGTCCTCACTGATGGGGACTTGGATCAGATTGCAGATAGAATTCAAGAAGCAATGACAGAATCATGGAACAAGTTAGAGGATCGCTACGACACACTTCTAACAGGTGTCGAGGAGCACATTACAGAACTGAAGATATTGGCACGAACAGTTAGACAACCAGTGCAAGAAGAGGAGAAGCTTGGAGAGGAAAGATCAGTAGAGCCTACACTTGCAGCGCAGATAATATTGATACCTATCGAAGCCCTGCATTTTGACTCTGTCGAGGTACAAAAACAAGCCAAAGAGTGGAGGTACATGAACATGAACATCGCAGCATTGCCACTTTATAGATTACACAAGCTGCATCTAGAGATCACAGATGAGCTGAAGCTACGCGAAAAACACACATCATAGTTAAATATTCAGGTAAGGAGAGAGAGAGCTTCACTAAAGTAGAAGCTCAACCAGGCAATCCGGGAGAGGGATCAGGCAGTACAGCAGCAACAAAAGCTGAAGGAGGTGGTCGAAGCAACATGCCACGAGATTTCGGACATTAAGGCCAAAGAAGAGGAACAAGTGGAGAACAAGGTCACGAAGCTCGACCTTGTAATAAAAAGATACAAGGACAAGATTACATAAGTGCAATTTACATATGAGATGAAGATCAATGAGCTACAAATGAAGCTACAGCCAACCACACCACAGGAAGTGCGAGAGCAGTGGGAGGCTGACCTGAAGGCTGCAATGGTTGGCATCTCTGCAACAGTGGCAAATTGTGGGAATTTGTTGGATGAAAGTTTAAAAATTTGGACTTTGTTGTATGAAGGTCCAAATGCATTGAAACTTCGAGAGGATATTCAACAAAAGCAACAACCACTGGAAGAGATTCAAGAAACTATGAGAACCTTACCAATCTCATAGAAGCTCACATAGACCAATGAGGGAAATTCCCTCCAAAAGTAGATAGAGGAGCTGAGGAAGAAAGAACATGCTCTGATAGAGAGAAATCTATCATGGAAAGATGAGGCTCTCCAACTGTCCCAAGCAATAGATGAGAATATTGAAGAGATTCGACAAAGAGAGAGAGCAATGATGCAGAAGGCTACAAAACCTATGACAGAAGCACTACTGGAGGAAGTGTGCAGCAAAGAGAAGCAGGTCACAGACATTCTACAACATTTCAACAGTGCCTACAACATCATTGCATTGAAGATCAAAGGCAAATCGACTGAGTGACTAGGGATGAATCACATGTGAGTGTTGAGGGTGTGTTGTGCGCAACCCAACTTAGCCTAGATTTTGGCAAAGCCTCCGCATTTTATGGGGTGGAGCACGCAGCAAAACGTGAAGTGGACCACGCAGTGGAGTAGTGGAGCGTAGTTTGAGGAATTAAATATATTGCGCGGTGTAAGGGATTCAGGGTGGGCCCGAGCCCCTCCTTTTTGTAAAAGTGCATGGTTTTGTAAGGGATCAATTGTTTTGGGACCATAGTTGTTTGTTTTAGGGAATCGATGGTATTTGGAACATGGTATTTTGATGATGTAACCCTTCGATTTGATAATATATGTAGGGTAAAATATAAGAAAATAATCAGCAATCGATTGATATCAATATATGGGTAAATTATTGTGATTTGTAATTTGGTAGAGAAGGCGAGGCTCTGCAGCTAAGTGCATAGACAACCTGTAGCTTAGTGAGTAGGTAAAGAACTGTTTTTTGTTCAAATATTTATTATATCAACCAACAGTTCTTGATAATGTAGCCCTACACTAGGGTGAACCATGATAATTTGGTGTTTGATGTGTATATTTTCTTATTATCTATTGTAGAGTAGTAGTTATACAATTGCATTTTATTTCAGCACAATGATGGTTTATGGTTTTATATGGCATGTTTAAGTGATTAATCTAATGCGGGGAAGTGATTTATAAGTACTAAGATTAAGATATCATAATAATACCACATCTCCTAATCCTTCAAGGTTGCAGAAACTTGGTTCTGCATCCTCCCATAGTCACCTCAAGTGAGACTACGATCTGCCTGCAGGTCATTACCAAAAGGGCCAGTGATTGAGGGTTTTATTGGTGCACAGTATAGATTGAACCTGGGTAAGCCCAAATCGAGCCAACAATGAGAAGTCACCCTCCTCATTTCTATAAATGTAACCTCATGCCTCAAGCAAATGAATTTTTAGCACTTAAGTTAGGCTATTATAGGGTTTCTACTTTGTGCTTGAGGAGTTGAAAGCCTTCGCTCTTGGTAGCCTATAGGTGGAGGGATTTTAAGGCTAGTGCTATTATGAAGATGATATGAATTTCTCTCGTCCAACTATTGGGGTTTGAAGAGCTTGTGGTACATGTAATCGAATGGGTGATAATGTCAATGAGAAGTTTTATGATCTTGCATTGATCCCCATGCATTCCTCTATTGTTATCTTGGCTATTTGGTATTTAAATTATGTATGCATGTGGTTTTCACATCGGTTACATGTTTATGAACTAATTCATTTTCATGCATCTTGTGTGTAGGCATTGAATATTTGTTCTTAAATCAATGTTAATGTTAGTTGTTAATTGTGAACTAATTTGCATTTGATTTCTAACACTTTCCCTTTGTGTATGCCTTAGTTAGTTTCAGCTATTTGATGCTTCCTGAAGGCATGCTGTTTCTCATGATGTTGTTGTTGTATTATTATATCATGAGCATAAGCTATCAATGGAGATTTGATCTCATTCTCATTCTTCTGACATATTACACTTAGTCTCACACTCATCTTTGTATTTGATATCCAAGAGAAAACACACATATTGGCAGTTGGGCCAATGTCCAAATGGGGCTCCTATCCCAAATAGTGTGAGCTCTAAATGGGACTTCATAATGGGGAGACCCCCTACTACTAGCAGTGTTTCCAACACCATCAACACATTCATCTTCTTTATCTTTAGCGATCAATGCTAAGTTGTGATTTTCTTTCTTCCTTTTTTCCCATTTCATAGTTGGCTTTTTTGTCTTTATGATTGGAGAATTTTCAAGCTTGCAATCCTATGCTTTATGACCGAGATTATTGCATTTGTAGCACACAATATTCTGATTCATTACTAGTTCAAATGGGTTGTATTTTATATTGGTATATTCATGAACATCTCTTGATCTTGGTATAATTTATGCTTATTGTATAATCATATCTAGTGTTGATTTTACAATGGATTGCTTTATGCACAAAATTTTCGTAGGAATAACAATGACCACGAAAAATATTTTCATAACTAGGAGTGTAGGATGTGTTAGGGTCCTATATTAATAAGATTCATAGCTTTGAATTAGTTGTGGTTGATCTTGTAATATTGTACATACCTTTGCTTTTCTGCAAATGTTTTCCATATTAAAATTTAAAAAATGTAAAGAGGGTATGTCCTAAAAGAAATATCAAAGGACAAAAACAATAAGAAAAGATTAAAAAAAAAAAAGTGAAAAAATATGAATCCCAAACAAAAACAAATCATGAAAGTGTGCAAGTCTAAGTGCCACTACTATTTAATTTTCTGTACAAAATAATGGTTGTGTGCAGCTTGTCATAAATGCCACAACCCATGATAGTCAAATTGTTTAATCTTGGCTACTTCATGCTTTAAATTTCATGTTTATAGATAAAGAATAAAGATCTAGCAAAACTGTTTAATCTTCGCAGATCAGTAGTTAGGTAGAGAAATAAAATATGCCCATAAGCTTAAGTTGAGCCATTAGAAGATATAAGGTAAGAATTAGATAGTTTACTTTTCAAAAGAAAAAGGAAAGAAAGGGCCTGCTAGCTTAAATGCACCAAATAAAGTGAAGAAAAATTGTTAGGGTAAGTAGAAGAAAGGTTGCAGAAGTACAAAGTTGATTAAAGCAAAAGCACATTTATCATGCTTAATCATATGTTTCAGTGTGCAGGAGTAGTTATGAAAGTGAAAGGATGTTCACAAGTTGATTTGGCTAACTTCCCCTCATTTCATTTCACCCCCCACTACATACTTACTAATTTCCCCATTATCCCATTATTTCCTAACAAAATACCCTTTTCCCTTCATTTTCACCCTTGCCCCTTGGTTTCACACATTTTCCTAGCATTTTACCATCCAAACTCATCCCCCTACCCAAAAACCCCGTTTCCCTAATGTGAAACCCATTCCCCTTTGAAGAGACCACTTTCCCCTTATTAATTTCCCTATTTGGCCTAAAAACCCACTAAAAACCTTTATCCTATGGTTAAATCCTCCACCCCCCCCTCGCGTTACTTTATTAACTTCCCCATTCCTGTATTTCCCGACATAATCCCTTTTACCACATAAAACCCCTTACTCTAAGTTTTCTCTCCCTTCCGCTTATATTTAACCCTTCCTTATTCATTAAATAATTACAATTAGTTGTAATTAATCCCCCAAGCCCCGCAGATTTTCGCCCGAGTTCCCACCGTGCAGCTCCACCCCGCGACAGTCGTCCGATCTACCACCCCTAGATCTAACGGCACGCATCCATATCGCGCTGATTTCCTTGCCAACCTTTACCCCCCCGATAGCACACGAAATCGGTGGTTTTTGCTCGGGACCCTTTTGGTTGCATGGCAACTCCACACTAATTTGCGTGCTCTCGGTGAAATATCGCCCGATTCCCAAAAGCAGTGAGATGGCCCCCGAAACCACCTCCCCTCCAAAGCCCAAAACCATCACTGTTCATTATGAAATTCCTCCCCAATTTCTAACCGTTGTCGGTTAAAAGGCGAAAGACACCCATTTTCACCCTTTTTTGCTCATTTTCTCTGTGAAAGCCTCCTAAGATTTCCTGCGCCACCTTGAGCCTCTGCAACCAGATTTGACCACCAATTGCCTCCCGAACACGATCTGAACGCCCAATTCAGCCATCCAGTGCACAATTGAAGCTAGACTACCCTCTGCAGCTATCATTCACACCAGTTTGCAGCCTATACCACCATTTCCAGGTATTTTAACAAAAAACCAGAACGACCCTCTCAGTTTAAAAACATACAGTGAATTCAAGAAATAATTAATTGAAATTAATTGATTTCCCCTAAATTAAGAATATTTCCCCCTTGAAATACCCAAACCCCTATCCTGCAAACTACCAATACCCTATATTTGTATAGACCTATTCAAAGCTTCACTTATACAAATCTGTACAAACCTAATTCCCACATTTTATCCTTGAGATGGTTTCCCAGACCTCTCTAGATGTCAGGCCGACCTCGACCCCTCACCTGGACAATGACCATTTAGCCCTAGCAGACAGGGATTTCCAAATAAAAGACACTGCTACTCGAGGCCACCTTCTGAAGCTCCACTCCTGGAGTAAAGATAGGTTCCTAACCATGCTGATGACATCAACCTTTGGGAATCCAATTTGCCCAAGTATACATTCCCAGAAGCTCACCCTTTCCCATATATTGTACATTTTTGTCATGCATGTTATATCCCTAGCCAAAGGGCTATTTTTGCCCCAAACCATGAGCTATTATTCACCATTACACCTAAGTTAATCAACCGATGCTTCAAATCCAATCTAGCCCTAATCACACTCCTTTGTCCATTGGAAACATGTTAGACTTATACATCACATTAGACCAGGTGAAAATAGAGCAAATTTTCCATAAATTTATCATTGAAGGGCGTCATACTCCTATAGACACCCCACCCTATGTTGCCACCATTTTCTCAGAAACTGGCAGACACATAATCGCCATGCTCTCATGCATCCTAGGATACACATCATATGAGCATGTGGATGAGGTCATCCTGGCCTTCCTGTCCATTTTCACTCTAGACAAGCCTCCTGCTATCATGTATGATTATGCTTTGTTCATTGCAAACAAAATGCATGAATAATTCACCAAACTGCCCACTGAAAGAGTTTTCAAATACTCTTCAGTGTTGTTTTATATGTTTTTGTATTACCAGACAGATAAGTTCCCAGTGAGCATCTAGAATTTGGACACCAGGGGAAAGGAGAGATCAGTGGTCTACTGGACATCCTTGGTCCAGAAGTTTTCCACAACATTCACCTACAAAGACTTCATAGGCTCCTTTGTGTACCCAGTCATGAACAAGCTGACTTCTGATACTCAACCTAGAATCAGCCAAGACATCAAGGGAGTGTTGCAATTGGCAAAGAACAGTGAGGTGGGAGACTGGTACCTCTACCAGAACCACACTGAGATCAAAATTTTCCACTGTCGGTTAGCCCCTTATAAATTTCCAAAATACCTCCATATAAGGATATTTTCCCTTGAATATTTCATAGAAATCATCTATTCTGATGAGGCCCACTTCTTATCTGCTAAGAAGAAAACCCAGTTCAAGGTGAAAAACCAAATGGGCCCATTCATTTGCAACAATAGAGAGGTTGGACCAGAAGCCGACAGGTTATTACAACAGATGAAATTCAGAAACAACCTCATATGGCATTATGACCCTCATGGAGTCATAAACAAGTTGAGACTTAAGGTCAAATTGGCACCTTAAATCCACCACCCAAGACCAGACATTGAACAATTTGCCATCCAGTCTGAGTGGGTGGAGAACACATTGATTGATATGGACAACATAGTTGTGGATGTTGAGAACACACTGATTGATTTAGAAAAGCAATTTGACCAGAGCTCTTTCCTGCAGGTTCTAGAAATAGGAGATCCAATGAATGTTCATCCTGTGTCAGAGACCCCAGCAAGTGAGGAGAAGAATCCTAAGAGGAATAGGGAAGAGGCATCTAGCTCTGCCATGGAAACTACTGATGAGTTGTTTGAGCTAAGATAGAAGCCCACATTGAATCCTATATCTGAACAAGAGGAGAATATTGAATCAGTGTAAATGACTGACACTGAGACAATGAGGCAAAGAAGTAAAGAAGCAGCTACATCAGGTGAAACGCTGCAGCCATCAACCTCCAACACACAGATAATAGAGATACAATAGATTATGGAGGTTTCTTCCTTGGTTAGGCCAGCTGATAGGGAAAAGGATATTAAAGACAGATTCAAAGAGATAAAGATGAGGAATGAAAAGTTGAAAGCAAATACATATGCCTAATACCTCAAGCTTACACCACCAAACCAAACCAGATTGATGTCAGCCTTTGACATCAGAGCAAGCAAGATGCAGGTGTCATTTTTGCAGCCCATTGTACAGCAACCAAAGACCTCGGCAAACTACAAGAAGACTAATTTTGAGGTGTTGGAAAGGAATTTTCATCCCATTGATCAGATATAGTTCCATAAGCAGGCTGGAGAAATGATTTACTCCACCCTCACGGAAAAGGCCATGGATGCCTTTAAGCTGAAAGATTCATTGGATAATGTGACAGCCCAATTCAAGCTGGAAAAAGCCTCATCCAAGGCCAAAGACAACAAAATAAATTCCTTGGAGGACTTGGTCATTGAATTGGGCCATGACCCAAGTGATATTAAGGCCACAGATAAATTAATCAAGAAGAAGAATGAGGACATAACAGCCCTCAAGAAACAACTTAAGCTGCCTCATTTACAGCACCCACAGACAAAGGAGGTCCTGGAAATTCAGAGCAATCATGAACAGATGATGGACCTAGTGTTGCAACTGAATGATCAGTTGAAGGAGATGGAGAAAGAAATGGATAGCTTGATGCAACTCAAACAAGCTAGTATTGATAATGCTCCTGCAATTGTCATTCCAACAGTTACTATTGTTGTACCTTCTACATTGGCAGCATCTTTAGCTCCCACTGCTCCAATGGCCACTGCACTACTGATTACTACATCAGCAACAGGATCAATAGCAACATGCTCCACAGGTGATGAAGCAAACAGGTTGGTCAAAGCCTATGTTGCGGGGGAGCGCCCCCCCCAGAACCCGCTCCCAATCCGCGCTCCGGGCGGGAGCGGGTCGGGAGCGCGCTCCCGATAAAAAAAATTGCGCTCCCTGCCATTTTCGGGAGCGCTGTAGGGAGTGATCACTCCCGAGCATTAAAAAATCGCTCCGGGAGTGTTTCGGGCGGCGTCGGGAGCGGCCCGGCGAAAAATAAAATAAAATAAAAGCCCAATGGGCCTAAAGAAAATTCATTATCACTTCATTGAGTTGAGTTTTTTGGAGAGCAAGAGCAAAGGAGTGAGGAGAAGCAAGGAGTAAGCGCCGAGGAGCGAGGAGCAAGCCTGCAAAGAGGTAAGTAACTTAGTAATTTAGTTAGTTTAGTTAGTTTAATTTAGTTAGGTAGTAATTTAGTTTATTTAGTTTAAAAATCATGAATTTAAATTAAATTAATTAATCCCAATCAATCAATTAATTTGCAGATTCAAAACCCTACAAACATCAAACACCATGGACCTGGCTATATTTCTTGCCATTTTCCTCTTCTTGGTCCCTTTTATGGTTATTATTGTGCTGGAGAGTAGGAAACGAAGGGGCCAAACTGAAGAGGGGGATGAAGAAGTTGGAGAAAGTCGAATTGATGAAAACCCCGGTGAGGAGGAGCTGGAGGAGGATGAACATGACCCTCAAAAAACTAAACAAGACCAAACCCCATTGTGGAAATATGTTAACAGGGCTGAAACAGGGAGAGGGGGTGGAACCACTAAATTTCATTACCCCCATTGCAACAATGATTACACAGGTTCATACACCCGTGCCAGAAAACACCTCTGCGGGAAAAGGCCATGGGATGGAGACAAACAAATAGGAATCGAAACTTGTCCAGTGGTATCAGCGGCGGATAGAGCCAAATACATAAGGGAAGAGGAGGAAGCCCAATACAAATCAAAAAAATCAAGGGGTTTCTTTGAACCAAGCTCACAATCACAAAGAACTCCTTCAACATCCTCCGAAGGCAGTGGATATGAAGGGTCATCATCTTTGAGGTGTAGGTCCATATCAGAATTCCTTGATGAGGGGTGTAAGAATGATGTGGATTCAAAGGTTTACAGGTTTCTCTATGCATGTGGGATACTATTCAATGTTCTTTGCTCACCTTATTGGCACAAAGTGGTTTCTGCCATAAATGATGCCCCTAAAGGATACAAGAGCCCTGGGTATGACAAGGCAAGAACCGTTGGACTTGATCATGAAAAAGCAAAAATATCACTTTCTTTGAATAGAATGACAAGTTCTTGGACTGACCATGGGGTGTCCATTGTATCTGATGGATGGACAAATGTAAAAGGCAAGCCATTGATAAGTTTTCTCGTTGTGTCTGTTAGTGGTGCCATCTTTCTAACTACACATGATTACTCAGACAAGTTTAGAACCGCCATCAACATTGCAGAAGCATTACTTGAAACAATTGACCGTATTGGGCCATACAATGTCATCCAAGTCATCACTGATAATGCGGCTAATTGTAAGGCAGTGGGAGAAATTATTGAGGATAAATACCCCAACATATTTTGGTCTGGATGTTTGGTTCACACTTTGAACCTTCTAATGCATGATATTGTCAAGAACAAAAATGCACAATACAAATGGATTGGGGATTTGTATAAGAAAGGCAAACAAATGACAAAATTTATTACAAATCATAGCAATACCCATGGCCTTTTCCGTAGTCACTCGAGATTGGAGTTGTTGAAGATTGCGAAGACCAGATTTGGTAGCTATTACCTCACCTTCAGGCGCCTTTTGAAGGTAAGAGAGTCATTGGCTAGCATGGTATCAAGTCCACATTTGCAGGTATTAAAGGAAAGGGCTACAAATGCAGCTGACAGGCGAGGTTTTGAACTGGTGGAGGAGGTCAATCTTGATGGTCAGTTTTGGACAAGTGTGAAGCATGTATTGGATTTCACCAAGCCCATTTATCACATGATTCGGTTTGCAGATACAGACAAACCAGTGATTGGCGAGGTGTATGAGCAAATGGATACCATGTTGGGGAAAATAAAAGATATTGTTCATAACAATGATCCCGACTTGTACAAACTGATCCACGATTGTGTGTGTGTACAGTGGAATAAACTTAATCTTCCACTACATTGCTTGGCGTATATCCTTACGCCAAAATACTACTCTACATCTTGGTTGGGCCAACCTGCACCAAGGGGTGGGGTTAGGACCAAACCCCATTTAGATGAAGAGGTATCTAGAGGATATTTGGATGCATTAGAAAAATTGATACCTGACAGGGAGCCTTGAAATAGGCAAATACTTCAATGGCACTGGTTTGTTTGGTACCTTCCATGCAATGGAAGACAGAGACAGATTTGATGCTCTCACATGGTGGGAAGCATATGGCGGCCATGGAATTTTGCCAAAATTGGCAAAAAAAGTTCTATCACAGGTTATAAATACTTATTCTGCAGAGAGGTCTAGGAGCACCTACAGCTTCATACATAATGTGAAAAGAAACAGACTCAATGAAAACCGGGCAGAAAGCTTGGTTTATGTGCACTACAACTTGAGGTTGTTGAGTCATTACTGTGATCAGGTTTATGAGGATCCAACATATAAAATTTGGGACAACCACCCAAAGGATAACAATTTGGAGGATGGCACTATATATCTTGAAGAACTGGAAGAGGAACTTATAAGGGAGGAAGATGAAGCAGTAGCCATGCCACCTCCACCATCCAGTAGTAGTGCTCGAGTTCCGAGTCTTGTTCCTTTGCTATCGCCACCTCCATCTACATCCTCATGTGGAGGGCATGTGCCTTCTAGTTCTAGTCGTCGGTCTGTGCAGGAGACTCCTAGAAGACCACCACGACCTGCTCATACTGTAAACTCTTGTGGCAAGGGCCACATGCAGTTGTAGATAATAGATTTACAGTTTACTTGTCTTTTCTAGTTTCTATTAGTTTTCATAACTGTTGAGTCTTGAGTCCTTGACTCTTGACTCTTGACTCTTTCATATCATAGTGATATTTTTTGTAAACAATATATGACTGTGACGATGAAAGTTTGAAGTTTGAAGTTGGCAATTATAACTCATTGGTAATGATTCTAAATTATGAATATGATGCTTCGTGAAAGACTAAAGTTGTTTCATTTCATTTCATAATTCATTTTATAACATTTCATTTCATGTTAATAGTTAGAAACTTAAATATTATTTCTTGTAATAGTTAAACTTAGCTTACAAGTACAACTTTGGTGATCAATGATGATAAATGTTATATATTGAATTTTCAATTTTGAAAGCTTGAAGTTGAAACTTTAAGATTGAATTTGTCGAGTCATGATTCACGAGACTCAATAAGTTGTAATATGTATGTTACTAACTTGTGGACGTGGTTGATGAAGATTATAACTTCTAGATGATTGATGTGATATGGTTCAATGATCAACTATGTTTTTTTATGTTTTTTATATCTAATTCATCATTCTACATGTTTTTGTTGACATATATGTATCAAAATATAAAAAATATATATATTTTAAAAAAAATTGCTCCGGGATTCGCTCCCAAACTGGGAGCTTCTGAAAATGTCACTCCCGCTCCCATTTTCGCCCCTGCTCCCCGCTTTCGCTCCCGCTCCCAAGTAACACTGGGCTGAGGCAAAAAAGAATCCTGGCATTGGTCGCTAAGTATGAACTTTGTACTGGACAGTGCACTGGGTGCCATTTTGATATAATGGATATATTCATGAACCTACTTTGATCATATGTTGACTTCTCTCATTTCTAAAGCTTTGTGTTTGGAAACATGAATGAAAATCTTTAAAATTATGTTTTTAATAATAAAATAAATGTTTAATGTATTTTTTACAACAACCGAGTCATTGAAATCAAACCGGCTGAGTCAATAACAAGTAAGAGTCGGAGCCGACCCTCGGCCATTTCCGAACTGGAGTTGGAGTTCTAAAACATTGCTCTAAAGCATAGAATATACCATTGTTGCCTAAAATTAACATGGTATAAAAGCTTAGGTGAAGACAAAGCCCAAGCAAGAGTGAAAGAGCAATCACCAAAGACAGTTGGACAAGAACAAAAGACTCAATGGGTTCCTCATCCTACTTCTCGGTGGAAGACAAGCTCCATGATAAATCTGACTATCATGGATGGAAGATGTCTCTTGATTTGACCTTGGAAGAGAAGGAAGTGATGGATTATGTGCAGGTTAAAATCCCTGAGCCTCCTTCAAATGCACCATCTACACGAAGACCAAGTACAATAAGGCTGAATTCAAAGCGAAGAAGATTATCAGGGATTCCATTGACAAGCATCTAGTGGCCTATATCTCCGAATTGAAGACCTCCAAGGAGATATATGATAGGTTGGTTGTCATGTTCAAGGTTACTAATTCTAATCAAATTCTTTTTCTCAAGAATAAGTTGAAGGATATTAATAAGGGCAAGGACAAGGACATTCAATCCTATTTCTTGAGGATTACTGAGATCAAGAACGATCTACTCTCAATTGGAGAAGTCATTCCTGACATGGACCTTACTCTCACCACCCTTGGAGGACTCCCACCTGAGTGGTATGTATTTAGAACCACTATACTCAACAATGATCGAATTCCGGGGTTTGAAGAATTGATGTCGAGATGCATTCAAAAAGAAACAAAAATGGTGGAGCAACAAATGCCTTCTAATAGAAGAAACCCCACTACATTCTCTGATCCTACCAAGAGGAAGAACAATGCAAGTTCAAAGAAGCAAGGTCAAGGAAGACCAAGATTCAAAAATGGAAGGAAGGGAAGATGCTTTGTTTGCAATAAGTTTGGCCACTATGCAAGGGAGTATCCTAATAGAAGGGATACACCTCGAGATGATGACTATCATAACAACTCTAGGGGAAACTTTAACAACAACGATCAAAGGAATGGCAGGTCCAATGGTAAAGGAAAAAGGAATTCGGGACATCAAGGAAATGGTCGACCCTCCAAAAAATCAAGGAACTCCAGGTATGATGAATCCAATGTTGTTAACAATAAGAAAAAAGAGTACTATCTTATATCGGCCCTCTCCACTGCCTCTCCTTCGGACACTTTGGGAAATTGGTTGATTGATATTGGTGCCTCAAGGCACTTCACCGGATACAAGGAAGCCCTCTCTAATCTGATAGAAAAGGAGACAAACTTGGAGATCATCCTTGGAGACGATGCCACCTATCTCGTGAAGGGAGTAGGGAATGTTACCCTTCAATTGAATCAAGGTAACACTATTTATTTGCAAGAAGTACTATATGTACCCGATCTCAAGAAGAACCTGGTGTCCATTTCAGCAATGGAAGATAAAGGATTCAAGGTGACTTTTATCGATGGAAAGGTACGTGTTTGGAAAAGAAATTTCAAGGGTTCTTTTACTCTTAGGTTCAGGGTTGATAATTTGTATCAAGTTGGGAAGAAGTCCATTGGGAGCCATGTCTTGCGACACATCTCTACAATCTGAACTATGGCACCGAAGGTTCACCCATCGTCATTATAAGGCCCTACCCATTGTGAGACAGATGGTGACAGGTATGCCCGATTTATAATCCAATGAATTCCAAGATTATTGTAGAGAAGCTGGCATTAAGAGGGAGACTACAATGCCATACACTCCCAAGCAGAATGGTGTGGCTGAAAGGAAGAATCACTCTATTGTAGAAGCTGTCTGTGCCATGCTTCATGATCAAGGCCTTTCGAAGTTTCTATGGGGTGAAGCTGCAAATACCATCGTGTATGTTCAAAATCGATGCCCTCATCAACCATTGGACTCCAAGACTCCTGGAGAAATGTTTACTGGTAAGAAACCCGATGTCTCTCAGTTTAGAATTTTTGGAAGCCTCGTATATTTTCATGTGCCGAAAGAGAAAATAAGCAAAATTGGGTGCATCTGGGAAGAAAGGAATCTTTGTGGGCTATAGTGAAAATTCTAAAGTGTTGAAATTTGGTACCGGAGGACAGGTGGTTCCCTTAGGCTTTGATCTTTGGCCTAGGGAAAAGTGTCCAAAAGATTTTAATTTTTCTCCTAAAGTGACTTTATAATTTTTATAAAGTTAAAATCTAATTTAAAAGTGACTTAAGTGATAAAGTTACTAAGTTTAATTTTAAAGTGACTTTTATAAAGTCAATGAAAAATTAGAAAGGAAAAGTGACTTTGGAAATAAATGACTAAGTGGGTCTTTATTAAAGCGGGTGAATTAAAAAATAGAAAGTGAGATTTAAATGTGCATTTAATCTCAGCCATTGATCTAAATCTATTTTCAGCCATTGGATTTAGAGATCACCCAAAAGTCACTTGGAGTTATATTAAAGGAGGAAAAGGAGGAAAAGATCATTCATTCTTTCATGAGCAGATTGGGAGAAGGAGAGCAAGAGAGCAAGGGAGATTTCTGGACAAGAAGGAGAAAGAGGCAGCAGTTTGGCACACATACCAGGCAGCTCTTCAGCAAAATCAGAATAGCAGAAAGACAAGCAGAACAGCAGCAAGAACAAGCAGAAAAAGCTGATTTTTGCTGAAAACTGAGAAGTTTCCAGGTGGTCTGTTGGGCTGAAAACGGATAAGTTTGCTCGCTGAAAAAAAAAAATTTATTTTGCTGTAATTTTTGCTGAAATTTTCTTGCTGTAAAAAAGACATTTTTCAGAAATAAAGAAGAGGTCTCAAACTGGTTTTCCCCAAGAGTTGTAGGGGTTTTTTCCAGGGTCACGTTAACAAAAAATATCAGTGTTTTTATGTGTTTTTATGGTTGTTTATTACTGCTGATTTTTATTTCTGCAATTTCCAGCATTCTGTAAATTTTCCAGAATTTGTGTTTTCAGCAAATTTATTTTTTATAGCTTGTTGAATGTATGTTTATGGGAAAGGGCATTTAACTACATGGGGGAAATAAGGAGAAACTGAAAACCGGGGTGGGAAAACAGAAAGTTTTACATGGTATCAGAGGTTGAGTGCTGAAGGGCAGTTTGGTACAGCAAAAGAGAAAAATTACAATTGCTGATTTTTCACTCAGAAAATTCCAGCAAGCTGATTTTTCATAAACAATAGGTTTTATCTTTACTACAGCAGTGCTATTTTTTCAGTTTAGGACAACAGGATGTCATTGGGATTGAGGGTGGAGGATAGGTTGGATGGGCATACAAATTACAGCCTTTGGAAGGAGAGAATGCAGAGTATCTTTGAGGAGGCAGAAGTCTAGGATATCATGGTGCATACCACACAAAACCCTGTTGTTGTGCCTACTGATGCTACTCAGTTGGCTGCTTATAATAAAAAGAACAACAAGTGTAAGAGGTTGATTCTAGACGGAATCAAAGGCCATTGCATCCTTCATGTGAGAGGAAAGAGTAATGCCCATGAGATGTGGACAACATTGTCCAATCTCTACCAGAGTACCAATGAGAACCGGAAAATGGTTCTGAAGGAGAAACTGAAAAACATTAAGATGGGCAATGATAGTGCAGCTGGATAT
>APFE031627022.1:51766-211801 GCA_000404065.3 Pinus taeda | reverse complement strand
AAATAAAAGATATTGTTCATAACAGAGATCCCGACTTGTACAAACTGATTCATGATTGTGTGTGTGAACGGTGGAATAAACTTAATCTTCCACTACATTGCTTGGCATATATCCTTACGCCAAAATACTACTCTACATCTTGGTTGGGCCAACCTGCACCAGGGGGTGGGATTAGGACCAAACCCCATTTAGATCTAGAGGTAACTAGTGGATATTTGCAAGCATTGGAAAATTTGATACCTGACAGGGAGGAATGTGCAGCTATGCGCCTTGAAATAGGCAAATACTTCAGTGGCACTGGTTTGTTCGGTAACTTCCATGCAATGGATGACAGAGATAGATTTGATTCTCTCACATGGTGGGAAACATATGGCGGCCATGGACCTTTGACAAAATTGGCAAAAAAAGTTGTTTCACAGGTTCTAAATACTTCTTCTGCAAAGAGGTGTTGGAGCACCTACAGCTACATACATAATGTGAAAAGAAACAGACTCAATGAAAACCGAGCAGAAAGCTTGGTTTATGTGCACTACAACTTGAGGTTGTTGAGTCATTACTGTGAGTGGGCTTATGAGGATCCCACATTTAAAATTTGGGACAAGCACCCAAAGGATGACAATTTGGAGGATGGCATTGTACATCTTGAAGAACTAGAGGAGGAACTTATAAGGGATGAAGATGAAGCAGCTGCAGCATCCATGCCACCTCCACCTCCACCATCTACTGGTAGCAGTGCTCGAGTTCGAGTCATGTTCCTTTGTTGTCGCCACCTCCATCTACACCCTCACGTGGAGGTTCTAGTTCTGGTCGTCGGTCTGTGCGAGAGACTCCTAGAAGACCACCACGACCTGCTTATACTCCTGGAGACTCTCGTGGCAAGGGCCACATGTAGATTTACAGTTTACTTGTCTTTTCTAGTTTCTATTAGACTTTAGTTTTCATAACTGTTGAGTTTTGAGTCCTTGACTCTTGACTCTTTCATATCATAATGATATTCTTTGTAAAGAATATATGACTGTGACAATGAAAATTTGAAGTTTGAAGTTAGCAATTATAACTCATTGGTAATGATTGTTATTATGAATATGATGCTTCGTGAAAGACTAAAGTTGTTTCATTTCATTTCATTATTCATGTTTCATTTTATAACATTTCATTTCATGTTAACAGTTAGAAGTTAGGACTTAGAAATAACTAAGATATTGCTTCTTGTAATGGTTAAATTTAGCTTACAAGTACAACTTTGGTGATCAATGATGATAAATGTTATATATTGAATTTTCAATTTTGAAAGCTTGAAGTGGAAACTTTAAGATTGAATTTGATGAATCATGATTCACGAGACTCAATATGTTGCAATTGTAATATGTATTTTACTAACTTGTGGACATGGTTGATGACGATTATAATTTCTAGATGATTGATGTGATATGGTTCAATGATCAATCTATGTTTTTTTATGTTTTTTATGTCTAATTCATCATTCTACATGTTTTTGTTGACATATATGTATCAAAAATTAAAAAATATATATGTTTTTAAAAAATCGCTCTGGGATTCGCTCCCAAACCGGGAGCTTTTGAAAATGGTTGCTCCCGCTCCCATTTCCACTCCCGCTCCCCGCTTCCGCTCCCGCTCCCAAGTAACATAGGTCAAAGCAATGGAAGAAATGTCCATTCAGACCATTGAGATGAATAGACTTAAGGAGAAAGTCACCAGCATGGAAACAGATTACAAATTGGCCCAAATCATGCACATAGAAGAACAACAAAAGGCCACAAGGATGAATGAAAGAATTAAAAGCCTATAGAAAGAGCTGACATTGAATGAACCTCTAGGTCAGGCTAATGAACAACTATGGGCCAATATCATTGACTCTATCAATGATATTTGGCCATCCATTCAGGTTATTTTTGAACAGATTGATTTGATAAAGCAGGCTTCAAAATCCATTCATAAAGTTAAAGAAGAAATTGGAGATATGCCAAAGGAAGTTGCAAGGATAATTCATTTCCTCAACTCCAAGAACAAGTATGAGCTGCAAGAACTAAAGATGCCTGACAGGACAGGTACAATTTTGGAAGTTAGAAGAGTCCTCACTAAGAGGAATTTGATGTTGAACTTGGAGGATAAGTGTCAAACCATGCAACTGAACATTGACAGGTTCATGGTTAAGTTCGAACTTTTGAGGAAAAAGGGATTACCTAATCCCTTAGTCATAAATGATAAGTTAATGACACAGGAGGATTACAATAAGAAAATCAGGGAAGTGGCCAGAGATAAGGTAAACACTTCATCCATGAAGGGTATACCAACAGGGAAAGTATTATACCAAACTTTTGAAAACTTGTTTTACCTCCAGGATGGGGTAAAACACCTTTTTATTAATAAGCCAACTTTTGCCAAGTATACAAAGGCAGATGAGATATACCGAAAAATGCTCAATATCCAATTACCAGATGTTGATACATGGGAAAAACTCAATGATTTACTGTCATAAATACGCAATAAAAATATAAATGTACAGTAAAAAGTAAAAGAGCACAGTAAAAGGATATTGACACATCAACAAGGTCAAAGAGTATCAGATGAAAGGTCATAAGTAAATATGACATCCAGCGTGAAGACCAAACAACCAAGCAACTTAAAGGGAAAAAGATCGAAGACTAAAAGACAGTAGAAACTAAATAAAAGGGACAACAAATAGCAATTCAATAGCTGTCTCTATCTTCTTGCATGAAGATATTTCATTTTCCTAGATTAGTTCTCAATGCAGTTTGAGATATTTTGTAAATTCCTTTTGTATAAATACTTCATAGTTCGAAGTATTGAGGGTGGATTGCTATACATTTGTAGAGTTATTTTGATCTTAAACCTAAGGGTGATTGTACCACTTTTCAAGTCAACAGACTGGAGCAAGTAATAAAAATATTACACCTAGAGGATTCATGAAATGAGCTATTGCAGTGAAGTATCTTCTTTGTCTAATTTTGTTACCTTCTTATGTGTTTCATAAACTTAATTGTTTTCTAAATTTGAATTAATTAACTGGAAATATCACTCAGAAATTGTTTAAGTATAATATGTTTTGCTCGGTTAGTCATTTATATGTTTTCCTCTGATATCCGGATTTGAGAACCATTAATTGCTCTCCCATCCCGGTTGACCTCTTTCATTTCTCTTCATGATCCAGCCTAGGGAACCCTTCATTGCTCCCTAGATCCGATTGGAAACCATTTCACCATCAAGCCTTTGAGATCTGTAGTAACTCCTCTATCTTGTCCTCTAGACATTGTTTTTAGAACTTAATCCAATCTCGTTTATTTGACATTTGACCCCATAGCCCAATGGTAAAAGACAACCCAATTTCAAATAAAAACCCAAGCATAAGCATAACTAGCCTAAAATTAATTAACTAAAACAAAGTTAAATAAAAAAGCGAGAGCCCTTTCTGAGATTAGGAAGTCTAGGTCCTGATCTCAAAAAGTAGTTAGTGGTTACCTCTATCATTTCTTTTTTTGACAACTTTGAAGAAATTTTGGAGTGAAAACAGGGTGATCATCTAAAGTCATTTTATCTTGAAGGTGGTTCAATCCATTGTTCATATGGGATGTTCTTGGGAACATGAGCAGAACTTCTAGAAGTAACAATTTATATGAATTCCCCTTTAATTTCTTCCTTCAAAGGCTTCGATATTGTGCCTTCTTTTGAATATGTGCATTCATAACCAATACCTATTTTATCACCTAGAAATCTTTGACAACTAATGATGTTATCTAGCACTAGTGAGCTATGCAAGCTCTTGTTAAGTTTATCAACTTCAACCTTCAATGTTACAACTTCCTCTTCAAGCTTCTTACACTCTTATTCATTCTTCTTCATTTGGATAGTCATAATTTCGTCAATTCCTTTTGCTTCTTCAAGATGAACTTTAAAAGAGATAATTTACTCATCATGCTTCTCAAGAACGTTTCACAATTCTTGTTGAAAAGTTTAACTAGGTTCAGTCTCCATAATGGCATGTAATTGCGATTTTTATGTAAATGATGTAAAGGAAGAAAAATAAAACTATTATTGTAATGCTTGCTTCATGGGTTTCATGAGAAAGAGATTTTATTTTTATATGGCTACCATTGTGAGCCTTTAGGATTTGTCAAAAGGATTCAAAGTCATACCCTTCTTAGGCATATTTCAAATGTATATGAGTTTATAGAATTGTCAAGAAGCCCTCCAAAGACAAGCACAAGTTCTCCTCTTCACGTCAGCCTTAAGATGAAGTAGAAGACTCATGTCGGCTCACCTAATTAGAGACACATCCCTTCATAAGGTCATGTCGAACTATATCATAGGAAGACTACTATAAATAGGCACCTCAACCTATTCCACAGAGACAGAAGTTTGGATCACTGATTCGAATGACTATTTCAGAGAAGAAGTTTCGGTGCCCTAACATAGAAACACAGTTCGGCAAAGAAGGCTACAGTTTAGTGAGAAAACAAGGAGTTCAATTTACCTCTGTAATTCAGATCACAGTTGCAGTGGCAAGTAAAGGAACAAGTTTGATATCAGTTACACTGACAAGTATTTCGGAAAAATGAGCTCGGATTGCAGTGACAATTGCAATGAAAAGTATTTCAAATTATAGTGACAAGTATTTTGGTATTGCGGTGACAAGTATTTCTTATCTTAGGTGCAACTACATCAAGGGTTTGCAGTATATACTTAATGATGAAGTCTCACCACAGTGACACAATCTCGGTTATATCACTGTTTGGGTATCATTACAGTTCATGAGGTCTCAGTTCTCCTACAAGTGATAAGATCTTGATAGTATTACAATAATGATGATCTCAGTGCAATGATGAGTTTTTTCGATGATGTAGTCTCAGTTGTAAGAAGGTCGAAGTGGAAGAGGAATCGAGAAGAGGAAAAGCGTAGAAGACAGTCAAGAGAACTTGTCCCTTGGTCTTGTAGTGGAAACTAGATCAAGGGTCTTGGTCTTGGTATTTGTCAGTTGGAATCTATATAAGAAGAATTTGTGTGGGTTTTCCTCTCAAAGAGTGAGAGGTTTTGGCCTTGGTTCATAGCCTACATTCTGTGTCTCTTTTCTATTTATGTTCATGCATTAGTAGTTGTTTAATGAAGAAGAACACTAATAACTTAAGAAAAAGGAAGATCATAATCTAATGAAATAAAAGGCGCTCACAAACAGTTACTTTAAGAGAAATCACTTAATTCATGATGCCCTAGATTTCTCAACAATTCTCTATTTTTATTTCTAAGCAAGGCATTTTCCTTTTCACTATTCTTCCACTTTTCTTGAAAGTATTTGTCTTCTTGTTTGGTCTCTGAATCTTTTTTGAGTCCCCACAGAGAATATATTATTTCTTCATCATCTAAATCATTGACCTTTTCATCATCATGGTTATTATCTTGTTTTCTTAAGTTATGAAGAGAATTTTTTTTGTGTCAAGTTCTTTTATATCACTTTCTTCTCAAAAGTTGTTGTGCTCTTTAGAATAAATATTTTTCTTATGATGATTTTATTATCCTCAAAGGTACATATTTTACCATAATGTCCTATTCTACCACATTCAAAGCATTTGAAAGGTAACTTATCTTCATGTTTTTCGATTCCCCTTTTTAGCTTCATGATGAAATTTGCTTCTTTTATATTTGAATCATTGTTTGGAGTTTCTTCCACCTTGAGCTCTTTGTTTCTTGTCTTCCTTGTGGCTTTAAAAGTTGCTTCTCTAGATGATGGTCCATCCCTTGTATCTATTCTCTTTTCCTATGTTGTAAGAGTGCTATGTAATTCTTCCATTGTCATCTTGGTCAAGTCCTTAGATTCTTCGATGACAAATACCTTGGCATCATATTTCAAAGGAAGCAATCTCAAGACTTTTTGTACGACCAAAAACTCTTCAATTTTTTCTCCTAATAGAGTTGAAAACTTCATCTACTTTAATTAAGTAAGTCGCAACATCTTCTTTTTCATCCATTTTCATATTTTCAAAATGAGTTCTATACTTTTGAAGTTTGACCTGCTTGACTTTCTCATCACCTTCATACAAAGTTTTAAGTTTATCCCAGACTTCTTTAGATGTGGATCACCTTGGACTTAATGGTTCTTGACAAACCACCCATGATGGTATGAAGAGATTTTGAATTGTAGCTAAACATCTTGTTCTCATTAGGGTTAGTTGGAGGATTTTTAGGAACTTTGCAACCATTTACGATGGAAAGACACACATCCACTCCTAAAGCCTTCAAGTAGGTGTCCATGCAACTACTCCATATTGGATAATCATTTCCATAAAACACCATAATTATTCTTTAAGAGATGCCCTCCATTTCCATATCTGCTTACAATCTTCCCTCTGGTGATTAGAATGTCAGAGAGTAATTGCCTCTAATACTAATTGTTGGAAATACTAAAAGGGTCGTAAATTTCAACAATTCAAGTATCAAAATGATTGACCAGTAACATCACATCAAAGGAACACAAGATATATGTGTCTGTGTGTGTAATATTTTTATATTATAAATGAAGCTACAAATTCCAGTTTACTAGCTACAACTGGAAGGGATACAACCCCAATATCTACCACCTCCCACTGGAAGGAGGAAAAAAACACCTGAAGGAAGCAACAACTTCCTTCCTTAACACCACCCTGCCACCCTATATAATAGATGATAAAATAGGATTTGCTTCAGTTCCCATACCAGGGAAAATGACCCAATTACAAAAATACTCAATCAACTTCAATTTTTCCCCTTGTTATATCAATAGTTCATATGAGAAGTGCATAACTAAGATCATCAAACCCACGAGAGATCTTACCCCAGCTTGCTTCAAGATCAATATGAAGACATGCTTGTAGAACATTCTTCAAAATATGTTGAAAATATGCTTTAAGAGTGCTTTAAGGATTCTTCAAAGTCAGGTCCAAGAAGTTTACTTCAAGACTCTCCAAGTTTTCTCAAAATAAGATCTCCAAATAAGCTTTAATTCTATGACAAATACGTCCTCAACAATGATTCAACAAGCGCTTCAAAATTTGCTTTAAGTATACTCAAGAAGTATCACCAAGTTTGCTTCAACCTACTTCAAGGATGACTTCAAAATGGCTTTAAAGACTCTCCAACAAAAACTTCAAGAGTTAGTCAAAAATATGCTACACAGTCTGCTCAAGAATATCTTCAAGTATACTCCAAAAAGTTTTCTTTAAGGCTACCACATATCTTCTTGAAGAAAGGCTTCCAAGGTTGCTTCAAAGAGTCTTCATAATCTCTATAATCACTTCAAAGTTTGATAAATACATGATCTAAAGTATGCTCAAGAATAGTCAAAAGTCAAGTCTGATTTTACCCTTTTGCTTCAAGATAAAGATTTGTCATAAGAGGCCAAAATATGTCTCACCTTAGGGCTGAAATTCGGCCTTTTGTAGCACTGCAACAAGTTGTCACAGAGAGAGACTCAAATTTGCAACAAAGAAATTTGCCTCAGAAAACTAAGGCCTATAACCTTATTTTTCATACTATGTTAGGGTCTCAGATTCGGTGACTTATTCACCGAGAACCACCATAGAAGAAGCTCAAAACAAGAGATGACGCCCTCTTTGAGATTCAACCTTCATTAGATATTCTATGAATCTCAAACCTTGGTTTAATTCTCCTTTGTTTCTGCGTCAGATGATCTGCACTTCCTTGGCTCAAACACCCATGAGTTGGGTGAATTTATAGTTGTTGGACGAGCCTAGTTTGGGGCCAACTTGACCCTTGAAAAGATGTGTCTATAATAGACCCGACCAGTGCAACAAAATTCAATTTCATTTTGAAATAACCTATTCAAAAAGGGTCGACCTAAGGAAGGTGAACCGACCTTCTTAGAGGAGGCTCAAGCTACTAAAAAAAATAACTTTTGATATAATTCAAATATTTTATTTTCAAGGTTGATTAGGTAACATGAGTTTAGGCTTATTGAAATATAATTTTAACCATTTATAGGAGTTGTTGCAAAAACCATCTTTGGGGCATCCGACTTCAAAAATTAATTCCTCTCCAACTAGGAGGACCCACAAGGTGTACCACCTATTAAATTAAATGGCGTGATGAGGGCTACACATCTAAAGGGTCCTTATACCCAAATTCACTTGATTTGAGCATGAAAATAACCAAATGAATGGTGGCCCATTCACCCTTTGACATCAACAACAAATTATTCCAACATACATAATACATATTTCGAACCGTGTAGAGATATGTTAATCAATATGCCCTTGGACACAATTATTTCTCCCCAAGAAGAGTGCTCAATATGTAAAAAGTGTTTCCTGGATGGTTCCCATTCCTATTCAACTTTTAATTGCAATGCCATTAGGAGGAATGCTATAATATTATTATGGAGGTTTTTGGTGCTTTATGTTTATTAATATCAATGTTTGGTGTAAATTTGAAGCCACTGCCTAATTACATGATGTCACAGAGATTAGTCATGTGCATTAACATTACTCCCCTACCGCCTCAATTCTATTGATACTACCATTTTTTGGTTTTCTTTGAAGATAAATAGTTGTGTCCTTCGAGGTCTTTGATGACGCTTATGTAGGAAAAGGAAAGGCAATTTTGAAGTTCAAGGCACTTCATAGTAACCTACTTGAAGCTTTGTGAATTGCTCCATGGCCTGTACTAGTTACTTATATAATGGATTGTCTCAGTGCATTACTTCTTGTTGATGCACCTTATGATGAAGGCCTGAGCCACTTACTGACATAAACTCTAAGTTCTTTAAATAGGATAAATATGATATTAAATGATGATTTTGAAGCAAAGAAATTAACAACTCAATTTTTTTTCAATAATGTAATCCTTGGATCAGTTGCTCTCGATGTGCACATCCTTATCAAATTGGCCACATGTTTTAAAATTGAAATGAATGACTTGAAAGAAGCATCATATGCTTCAATATTGGACTCTAAGAAGTTTTAGAAAGTAAAGATAAAGTCTCAGGGCATTAATTTTAAGAATTATGGCAACTTAGCCATACCCCAATGTTATGGCTCTCTTAAAGCAATTTGTTCTTCAACATTCTACTCCCAAGGAATTTTTGGTCACTATGACTCATGATAACTAGGTTGATGTAGCAAAAGAATAGGTTGTTTACATGGGGAAAGACATAATTTTCTCCCTTGTACATCATATAATCAATAAGGAAATGTTCAAGAAGGCATATTATATGGTACAAAAGTATAAATTGAAGCTAAAGTTTCCTAGTGTTTATTCTTAGTTTTAAAAAAAAAAACACTAAGGAAGATTTCAAGGAAAGGGTGTTCGAAAATTGTAGAGTCATGGCTAATGATGATTGCCAACTTGCTTAATTCTTTCCAACTCTATGGTTGTTAACATCTTCTGCTTTCATGTTTCATCATGTCTCTTAAGACTAGTCACATTATGATACTACTAGGAGGAGGAGAACAATGCTTCTTGAAAAGTTGAGCATAATTCAAATAGTTGTTGTTTACTTTGGTACAGAGGAATTGCTTAAAGGAGGAGGCCCCCAAGATCTAAAAGATTGAAATGGATCTTGGAAGGAGAGACCCCCAAGATCTGAAAGATTGAAATGGATCTTAGGGGGAGATACCCCCAAGATCTGAAAACTTGAATTGCCAGAAGAAAAATAGGAGAATGCCCAATAAACAAAACCACAAAGAAACTTTTTATTAAAACCCATTCATCTTGATTTAAACATGAATGCAACAAAATACAGAGGTAACCATAAAGACAGATATGCAACGGAAATAATACTTTATTTCATGACTGTAAAATACTAGAATATGCTTGCAAACAGAAGTGGAAATAAACCAGTTAAGGCGATGGTAGCTTATCTCTAAGAAGAGATGTGGCGGCTACATGCCTCTGAGCTGTAAAGGCTACATTGTGGCGGACAAGCTGTCCTTTTACAAAATGTGACTTGTTACTTATAGTATTTTTCAGTTACAATACCACGGGTCAATTCCATGGGTGAATGAATACCATGGGTGGATTTTATAATTCCACGGGCGGATGCCATTTACAATACCATGGGTAAATTCCATGGGTTGATGAATAATATGGGTGGATGAGTACCATGGGTTGATGCCATTTTCCATTTGGATCAAACAAATACTTTCACAAGACATGATTTTACTTGAAATAAGGAAATGGAGACCATGGACACCAATAAGCTTTTTGTAGATATATTAGAATAAATTTGGGGTTAATAAATATAGTGGTGAATCTTAACTTGTATTAATGAAAGTTATTGATGACATGTTACAGAAGGAATGTGAACCCAAAGAATTGGCATACCATGCATTAACTACCAGACTTTGCAAAACTATAACTATTTAGGCAGAACACTTGGAGGACAATCTACATATGAAATGGAGGGGGGGGGTTGATATATTATTGCACAAGGGTTAGAAAAAAGACTTTCTTTACAGGTAGCTAGAGGCCTAACAACAAAAAGATGAGAATTTAATTATAAACCCTAGGAGTAGCGAGAGTTAATGTAGTTGTTCATTAGATCTGCATAATAAATCATAACGAAAACTAGGAAAAAAAAACATATATAAATCACTACACAACAAATTCTATTGACCCAAAGAAGGACTTTTTATTATATTATATTCTCAACTAATGAGAAGATTTGTTCTGGGAGTGGTTAAAAAAGGGCCTCCACCTTAGGAGGGTTCATGTGTAATCCTTGTTGTAGCTTGTGTTGTTCCCTCTCTCCAAAAAGGGTAATGAAATTAAAAATGAAAAAGAAAATTTAAATGAGGAGCCCCTAGTGGAGAATGCTCAAGAGTTTTAGGATCATAGATTTGACGACAAAAATGGATCATGTGGAATGAAGAGGAAAACCTCTCTATTTATAACAAAATGCTAGCTAGTGTTGATGAGGTCAAATATAATAAAATATTTGTTGGCCCAAATCAAGATCTAACCAATTTGGTATTTTATCATTATTTGTGAGAGGAAAAGGCCAAAGATAATGGTCAATAACCTTTACTTAGTTAACTAATTCAAAAAATAATGATTTATTGAGTTAATTAATAAAAGATGGTAAGATAATTAGAAATAATTAATAAAGAATGGGTATATTACATTACGTCTAGGTGAAACGGTAGAATAAGTTAGAAATAATTTGTAAATAATGGTTTAGTAAATTATTTCTATGAGGTTGTTTAAAAGATTAAAAGATAATCAATAAACAAATGATTTATTGAATTATTCCTATGGAAATGGAAAATGTGAGTGAAAATATTTTAGACTATTTTCACCTAAATGGGTAAAATTATGATAATAATATAAAATTAATGAATTTATGAGTTATTCTCGTGTAAGTGAATTAATTAACGGAAATAACTTAGGAAAAGTGGTTCCTTAAGCTATTTCCTAAGATGAAAGTGGGTTTTAATGTGTAAAACCCATACTGCAAGGCATTTTTCGATCCACCCAATAATTGTGGCTAGGTAATCATTTTTTGTGTGACAATAAATTCCCCCTCAATGTATGGGGGTTAGGAGCACATCATATGACTAAAAATGATTGTAGTTTTCTCTCACTTGAAGCCCCAATGATTTATTCGAGTGAAAATTAATGATCATGGTTATCTGATTCAATATTGGTGCTCTCCAATTATGATAAAATACTCCCCATATGTGATTGAGTTCGAACACAATTGTTCTTCTTATTTTCATAATTTCCTTGGATTTCCATGTCTGTTTTAGGAAGCATCTCTATGAGAAGCTCTTCCATGGAATTCATGGATTTTTGTGTTTATTCCTTGATGCATTTTTGCATTTCTTCCTTGACAATTTTTTTTTATTTACTTCTTCCTTCACAATTTTTTGTACTTTGTAATTTTTTCCCTCCATATTTTGCTCCATATTTCTTTTTACGTATCCCTACACCTTTGACAACTAACTTTCCAACTTGGATACCTAATATTAGACATATTGTATTTCTTCATGAGTCATGGATGAGATGTTTGGAGGTTTAAGTGGTAAAGTAACTTATAAAGTTCCCTTGGGAGCCAGGTCAGTAAATAATAAATCTCTTGTTTTTCATCTTTATCACAAATTTTGAATTGCCAAAAGTAGATCTTCCAATCAAAAGTTATATCAATTGTATGTTATTTACCTTTTAAAACTTTAATTTGAAGATTATCTTGATGGATACCTTTGTCTTGATATATCTTTTAAATTTGATCCCTTTTGAATCTAAATTTTTGGCCTGTAGTATGGTATGTATTCTCTACAATTTCATAGGTCTAACAAAAATTCGATGTGCCAAGTCAAAGTTATGGGTAGTTGTCCCAATTTTTTTATTTTATTTTTGGCCTCTTCCCAAGAGCAAACTTGTATAGCATGCCATGTGTCCAATTTTTCAAATATTATTATGATTTTTTTTCATATATTACTGATTCATTAAATACCATGGATATTTCACTTGATAGCTCATCACAATAAATCTAATAAACTATATTTTAAAATCTAAAATCTACACTATGCGGGTTAATATTTCCTTAGATTTTTGGATTCATTAATTATTGTGTTATATTTGTGCATATAATAGATAAAATATGGAAAATAGAGAACAACTGTTAAAATTGGCAACTAGGGCCAAAATCCATGAGGATCACCTTATTCATGGCTGATAATATTTTATCTAGATTCCTCTCTTCGAGAGGTGTAGGATTGATCTAAAGATTATCCGATTCCGATAAGTATTTATGGAGATATGAATTTATTTTGATTATGGACTAATTATCAAAGTCGGCCAACAACTTATGTAGGCTCAGAAGCCCAACAGACACATCTATTCATCACCAACGTTTGCATATAAATACAGGATGTCTCCTCCTCATTTGGACACTTCACTTCTCATCACATCTCTCTCTCTCCTGCGCAGAAAAGAGTCTCTTCTCTCTCCTACGCAGAAAAGCCTCTTCTCTCACACGTGTGGAAGGAAGGACGCAAATTTTAGGCCTGCAACTGCATATCAGACCTTTGACCAGCGTTGACCATCATTCTCT
Source organism: Pinus taeda (assembly GCA_000404065.3). Lineage (NCBI taxonomy): Eukaryota > Viridiplantae > Streptophyta > Pinopsida > Pinales > Pinaceae > Pinus > Pinus taeda. The sequence continues at coordinate 198,720 of APFE031627022.1, read as the reverse complement.
CTCTCTCTAGACTGCGCAGTAGGTGAAACTGAATCCCCTTGGAAGGCCGCATTTTTTGGTGAAGGAATCAAGGTGATCCGACCTCTGGTTTGGAAGATATTGACTGCCCTAGTTTAGGGCTGATGCCATTGATCTAGGGTTTTGTTGTTGCTGATATAAATCAGATTTTTGTACTATTTCTCTCTACTGAATTATTGAAGATAAAAGAAGATTTGATCAAAGGGTTTCCCCATATTGGGGTCTGTCCCTAACTAGCCGCCAAATCTTGTGTCTCTTGTCTTGGCTTGTTTTTTGTTGTTCGTTTAATGCTCTATCTGCACATTACTTATGTACATGTGATTGCTAATCTGTGGATAATAATAAGAAAGATAAGTAAACTGCTCTAAGCATAAAACATACCTAATCTTAACATGGTATCAGAGCCAAGGTGAAGACAAAGCCCGATCAAAAGCAAGAGCAATCACCGAAGAGAAGGTTGGTAAGGCTATCCTAAAAGAACTATGGGGTCCTCAATGCACTTCCTTGTTGAAGACAAACTCCGAGAGAATTCTGACTACCACGGATGGAAGATGTCTCTTGATCTAACATTAGAAGAACAGGAAGTGTTGGACCATGTGAGAGGCGGAATTGTTGAACCTCCATCAAATGCATCTGTTGTTGCTAGGAACAAATGGACCAAGGGGGGAGTAAAAGCTAAGAAGATCATCCGGGACTCTATCGATAAACATTTGGTGGCCTACATCTCCGACCTGAACACCTCCAAGGAAATATACGATAAACTAGTGAGTTTATTTAAAGTTAATGATGCAAATCAATTTTTGTTCCTTAGAAATAAGCTGAAGGAAATTAAGAAGGGCAAAGATGAAAGTATGCAAGCATATTTCTTAAGGATCACCGACATCAAGAACGATCTCCTATCTATTGGCGAAATAATTCCTGATAGGGAAATGGCACTCACAACTCTCGAAGGATTACCATCTGAATGGTATGTGTTCAGGACTACTCTTCTCAACAATAACGTAATTCCTGGATTCAAGGAATTAATGGCAAGATGCATTCAAGAAGAAACAAGGATGGAAGAGCAAGAAATGCCAATACCTAAAGGTCCTCCCGCTGCCTTTTCTTCTCATGCTAAGAAAATAAATAATTCCTGGGCTAAATTCAAAGGAAAGGCCAGATCTAAGGGTGGAAAGAAAGGACGATGTTATATTTGAAATAAAGCAGGTCACTATGCAAGGGAGTGCCCTGATAGAAGGGACTCACACCGAGATGATGATCAAAATCCCTCTCATGGAAATCAAAGGAATGGCAGGTCTAATAGCAAAGGTAAGAGAAGTGCTGGAAATCAAGGCAAAGGACAACCATTCAAAAGGGCAAGAAATTCCAGGTATGAATCTAACACCGTTAACAATAAGCAAGACGAATATTATCTACCAGTTGCTCTATCTACCTCTGCCCCTCCATACTTGCTGGAAAATTCGCTTATTGATAGTGATGCCTCAAGGCACTTCACTGGTTACAAAGAAGTTCTCCAGAATGTGATAGAGAAAGAAACCAACCTAGAAATTATCCTTGAAGATAATATGAAATATCTCGTGAAAGGTGTAGGAAATGTTTCTCTTAAATTTAATCAAGGCAATACAATCCACCTACATGATGTATTATATGTACCTGATCTTAAAAAGAACCTGGTGTCCATTTCGGCTATGGAAGACAAAGGCTACAAGGTGACCTTCAACGATGGCAAGGTACATGTATGGAAAAACAATATAAAAGATGCCTTCACTCTTGGGTTTCGAGTTGATTCACTATATGAGATCGGAGGAAGTCCATTAGGTGTAATGTCCTGTGACACATCTCTTCAGTCCAAACTATGGCATCGGAGGTTTGCTCATCTTCATTATAAAGCTCTACCCGATGTAAGACAAATGGTGACAGGGATTCCCGAATTCTGAGTAGAGCAAGAAGGTGTATGTTCGAGATGTGTCGAAGGAAAGCTCAAAAGGGGACCATTCCCCTCTAGCCAAAGCAAGACCTCCAATATATTACAGTTGGTTCACTCAGACATATCTGGTATGATGCCTGTGAACTGCTTGGGAGGATATTCATATTACCTCACTTTTACAGATGAATATTCTCGCAAGACTTGGATATACTTCTTGAAAAAGAAGGATGAAGTGTTCTCCTGGTTTCGACACTTCAAAGCCTTGATCGAGAATCAAACCAAAAAGAAGATAAGGATCTTAAGGACTGATAATGGGACTGAATATGAATCTAATGAGTTTCATGATTTTTGTAAAGAGGTTGGCATTAAGAGGGAGACTACTACACCATATACTCCTAAGCAGAATGGTGTGGCAGAAAGGAAGAACCGTATGATCATGGAAGTTGTTCGTGCTATGCTTCATGATCAAAGACTTCCAAAGTTTCTATGGGCCGAAGCTGCAAACATCGCCGTATATGTACAAAAATGATGCCCTCATCAAGCATTGGGTTCCAAGACTCCTGAAGAAATGTTCACTAGTAAGAAACCTGACGTCTCTCATTTTAGAATTTTTGGAAGCCCTGTATATTTTCATGTGCCGAAAGAGAAAAGGAATAAATTGGGTGCATCTGGAAAGAAAGGAATCTTCGTGGGTTATAGTGAAAATACTAAGGGCTATAGAATCTATGTAGCCGGTCAAAGGGAAGTTGTGATTAGTCATGATGTCACCTTTGACGAAGATATGGCCCTTAGCAAGGTGGACAATCTTCCTACTTTGAGGAGCTCTCAAGAAGCTGATACCAGGGAACTAAAAGAAAAGGAAGATGAGACAATACCCAATGTGGAAGAACCCATGGATCCTATTGATCCTCCTCCACCTGAGCCTTCCTCTTCTAGGAAGACGCCTTCATGGCTTAGGGGGACACTTGATGATGCTGAAGGACACACCGCACCCCGAGGAACCTTCCGTGAAAGTAAGAAGCCGAACAGATATCAGGGATACCTGACCATCATGAGCACGATCATCCAAAATGAGCCTTCATCATTCACAGATGTCATCAAGCATCAAGTATGGAAGGATGCTAAGATAGAAGAATATGAGTCTATAATGAAGAACGATGTCTGGGATGTGGTCCCCAGACCCCAGGACAAAACAATTGTCACTTCTAAAGGGATTTACAAGATAAAGCATGCAACTGATGGAAGTACGGAAAAGTATAAGGCTCATTTTTTCGCTCGTGGCTTCTCCTAGAAGGAAGGTATAGACTATGACGAGATATTTGCACCTGTTGCCAGATATACCACCATCCGCTCTATCATAGCCCTTGCGGCTTCACAAGGATGGAACCTACATCAGATGGATGTTAAGACCGCGTTCTTGCATGGTTCGATCAAAGAAGAGGTCTACGTGGAGCAACCTGAAGGATTTGAGATTTATGATCGAAAATCTCATGTGTGCAGGTTGAAGAAGGCCCTCTATGGGCTGAAGCAAGCACCCTGAGTATGGTATGAGAGGATCAATAGCTACTTGATGAAGCTGGGATTCACTAGGAGTGAAGCCAATCCTAACCTTTACTTTAAGGTTGAAGATGACAAACCTCTCATACTGGTGATGTATGTTGACGACCTCTTTCTAACAGGTGCAGACCCTCTCATTCACAAATGTAAGAGGGAGTTGGCTTCTGAATTCGAGATGAAAGATCTAGGACTCATGCACTATTTCCTAGGACTTGAAGTCTGGCAGAAACCAAGAGAGATTTTCCTATCTCAAGGAAAATATGTGGTGAAGATATTGGAAAGGTTTGGTATGGTGGACTGCAAGCCCGTAACTACCCCAATGGAGCTTGACTTCAAGAATTTAAGCAGTAGTGCTGCTAGACCTGTCTTACGAAATGCCACTGAGTATGGTCAACTCGTCGGAGCATTGATGTTTTAGTGAATTCCTGTCTAGATATATGCTTTGCAGTCAACACGTTAAGTCAACATATGGTTGAACCTCACCACATATATTGGATTGGCGCCAAGAATCTGTTGATATACCTTCATGGCACAATCACTCATGGGTTAAGCTACACTGCTGGAGATGTGAGACTACTTGGATATACTGATGTTGATTGGGCAGGCAGTGTGGTGGATCGTAAGAGCACTTTCGGGTGTTGTTTCTCCTTGGGATCTGCTTCGATATCCTGGATGAGCAGGAAGCAAAATTTGGTGGCTCTGAGCACCGCCGAGGCAGAATACATTGCTGCTAGCATGGCCTCCTGTGAGGTAGTCTGGTTGCGAAAGCTCTTCAGTGAGTTGTTTGGATTTACATTGGATACCACAGTGATTCTATGTGACAACCAGAGCAGGATCCATTTATCAGAAAATCTCGTATTTCATGATCGCTCCAAGCATATCGATATCAGGTACCAATATATTCGAGATATGGTGCAGTGAGGAGTAATAAGGCTCCAACATATCGGTACAGATGAACAGGTCATCGACATTCTGACAAAGCCCCTAGGAAAGGTCAAATTCTTGACTTTCCGAGAATGACTTGGTGTTGCTCAGAGACCCTCTGATGAGGGTCAAGTATGATGTACTGAGCTCTAGGAGCTCCTGGGGGGTGCGGGGTACTTCTTGGAGCGACATATGACCACAGGGTGACTCACCATCCCCTGTTGGTGCACTTTGTACAGGGTAAAAGGTTCAAGCTTCCCCTGTGACACCCCATGGCTACTATGGAACATGATGATTACTTCACCTGTGGGCCAGGATGATTCATTCTCCGTGGCAACTATGGAACAAGATGATTAGTTCTCCTATGGGCCAGGATGATTCATTCTCCGTGGCATCTATGGAACAAGATGATTAGTTCTCCTATGGGCATGGATGATGTGTTCTCCATGGTGGTTGTGGAACAAGATGATTCGTTCTCCTGTAGGCCAAGATGATTAGTTCTCCGTGGAATCCACTGGACAGGATGATTCGCTCTCCTGTGGACAAGATGATTAGTTCCCCTGTTGAGGCATCCTAACCATGCAGTCTGTGACTTATGGGAAATACCTCTCATCTAATCAATGAGCAGGGAAATGAGGATAGGGACCATAGTAGTACCGATGGATGCATCGTTGTATCTATTGTACTCCCTATGCTAGGATGACCTTCATTGATCTGGGACCAATGATACTGGTTTGGGACCAGTGAGAGTGGTACCCACTATGACATTGACTTCGGGTTAGTAGAGGACTGGTCTGGGACTAGTGGTACACACTCTGAGACTGACTTCGGGTTAGTGGAGGATGGTATGATACATCCTCGATCACTTCTTCTTCTTCTTCTTCATAATTTGAGCAGAGAAGAGCATAACATAGCAAGGTAGAGCAGGGCATAGTAAGGCAGAGCAGAGTAGGGGTAAAGCTGTACAGGGAAGTGCATTTGATGGATGAATAGTAGCGACGGTCAGACGAATTGCAGATGGAGTTCTCCCTAGTTGAGAGGGAGTGTTAAAATTGGCAACTAAGGCCAAACTCCATGAGGATCACCTTATTCATGGCTGATAATATTTTATCTAGATTCCTCTCGTCGAGAGGTGTAGGATTGATCTAAAGATCATTCGGTTCCGATAAGTATTTATGGAGATACGAATTTATTTTGATTATGGACTAGTTGTCAAAGTCGGCCAGCAACTTATGTAGGCTCAGAAGCCTAATAGACACATATATTCATCACCAACGTTTGCATATAAATACAGGATGTCTCCTCCTCATTTGGACACTTCACTTCTCATCACATCTCTCTCTCTCTCCTGCGCAGAAAAGACTCTCTTCTCTCTCCCTTGCAGAAAAGACTCTTCTCTCACACGTGTGGAAGGAAGGACGTATATTTTAGGGCTGCAACTGCAGATCAGAACTTTGACCAGCGTTGACCATCATTCTCTCTCTCTAGACTGCGCAGTAGGTGAAACTGACTCCCCTTGGAAGGCTGCATTTTTGGGTGAAGGAATCAAGGTGATCCGACCTCTGGTGTGGAAGATATTGACTGCCCTAGTTTAGGGCTGATGCCACTGATCTAGGGTTTTGTTGTTGCTGATAAAAATCAGATTTTTGTACTATTTCTCTCTGCTAAATTATTGAAGATAAAAGAAGATTTTATCAAAGGGTTTCCCCATATTGGGGTTTGTCCCTAGCTAGTCGCCACATCTTGTGTCTCTTATCTTGGCTTGTTTTCTGTTGATCGTTTAATGCTCTATCTGCACTTTACTTATGTACATGTGATTGCTAATCTGTGGATAATAATAAGAAAGATAAGTAAACTTCTCTAAGCATAGAACATACCTAATCTTAACAACAACAAAATAAAAATCACAAACCACAATGAACATAAGATATGATCCAGGAAACCCTCACCGGAGAAGACCCAACTGGAATGTGAGGTTGTTTTTCTCTCTCTTTCTCTGAATGGAAATGGATGCAAGTACAAAGGAGTGAGATATGTGGCTTAAAGGTTGTTACACTACAAAAACTTGTCTATGTTCTCTCTGTCTCTATCGAATCTTAACTACTCTGTTTGTTTATGGAACAAAAAAAACACTCGAATAGAATGGAACCCCTTTTCCTCCTACTTGCCTAGTTATAACACAACCTAAAAGGCTACTAGTGGTTAAGTGTGACTCCTTCAACTCTTAACTAGAGTTACAATATTGAATTTTGTAGAGTAATCTTCATTATGATCACAACCCCTTTTCCATGGATAATGGGGGTTGGTGTGGCATCCTCTCGAAGCTTGGTGGTCTAAATAGGAACGTCAATTTCCAGGTGGCATGAATTTTGCATACGAACTCCAATTGAGGCGATTCTTGCACCTCTTGAAAGGTATCTATGTGTAGAATGGATGGAGAGAGAGAAAAATAAGAGGGTTTGTGTGATGTAGTAGCCCACGTGCCACAAGTATCACTCCCATGTATTTGCCTCAATTTCCATTCATAGAAAGAGAGAGTAGAGAAACCTCCCCTTCCAATTGGGTTTTCTTCCATAAGGGTTTCCCATATCATATCTTGTATTAGTATGGTTGTGAGTGATTGTATTTGTGTCTATTCTATATTCTTAATATTTCATATATGGCATACATAAACATATCACAACAATTAATGAATCCAAAAATATAAGGAAAAATTAACCCTCACATTATAATTTTGGATTTCAAATACAATTTTATCATATATGTTGTGACAAAGTGTTTAGTGGAATATCCACAATAGTTTACAGATCAAAAGTTATAGTGAAAATCACATGATGACTCATTTGAAGTAGCAAAACCCTAGGTTCGTATGCTTTTATATGAAATGCTATGAACCATGTGCTTTAAAAATAATATGAAGCCAATCATTATAGTCCACTTCAAGGGGGAAACCTCCTTTTACAATGAATACAATGCATAAGGCAAAATTTGGTTATCCTAAAACTAGGTCTCCTTGTTATTCGTGGTCACCATTAGGCCAATGCCCACAAATATAGATCTCTCGCTATGCAATGAACCTGTTTTAATAATCCCCTTAAAATCTGAAAGAAAAACCATTCTAAGAATTACAAGAATCCTAGATTACATTATGAAAAAAACCCTGATTTGAATTATTGTCACAATTTTCTCAATTACAAACTATGAAAACACATGTTGAATCATTACAACCTATGAGCATTGTTACACATTTCTGCATTAAAAGGTGCAACAACATTTCTACGTGGGTTAAAAAAAAAGTAAAATATAGAATCCTTGTTGAGTAATATTAGCCCAACAACATGGACTCAAGTCCCTACCTATTTGGGCCTCGTATCAAGATTGATAGATCCAATCCCACTCATTATGGAGCCTATCTCCCATTTTTGTGGATCTCATCCCATGGAAAATGGATTTCCAACCTCTTCTTCTCTCCTATAAATACAGTGCAGGTCAAAGGGGAAGGGGTTGACTTTTTAAATACTTGGTTTATGCCGTTATGCTTTCCAATTGAGGTTGAAGACTTGTCTACAAAGGAAGGATTGAAGATCATTGAGTGGAGGTTTATGCCATCAAGGAATGGGTTGTAATCTCTCCCTCTTATTTGTTAATACAATATATATTGTTTTTCTCACATGATTTGCTTATTATTTGCATGCATTGTATCAGAGCCCATTGATCTTTTGATTAGTACTTGTTTGATCTTATTCATCCACAATATGCTTTGATCCTTTTGTCTGTCTCTGTTGTTGTAGGTTCCGGTCTTCAAAGATTGAAGTGGAGCAGGAAATCATGCAGGAAGAGGATTTAAGTGAAGAACTATTTCATTAAACAAGTAAGTCTAGTTCAAAATTTACTAGACAAAGATAATATGCATTGTCTTGTTTGTTCTAGATTTGATTTGTAAGTCATGGGAGATTTCTCTTATCTGCAAGAGCGAATTTTCTGCCAAACCATAAGTGACAGAGGGTAAACTTACAATTAAAAGGTACAATGAAAGGTTTCTAGCCTACATAACAATATAACGATAGAAATGTGATAACTCAATATCTAGAGATTAATAATAGGATTTAAGTTTAACACGAGACTTGTCTAGGGTTTCATTGACAACTAATCCAAAATATCTTTATCCTAGAAAGTAAATGGCATCCTAAAGTTCTATTGTTTATAACATAACTTGAAACCCATGTTAAAAGTAATAGAATTAGGAAAACAATGAAAAGAATGTCATCAAAAACTTAATAATGGCGAATAATCAATAAATTATAAGCATGATTTGGTGCATTAAAATCATGAAGAGACTCAACAAGTTAAAATAATATCTCTAAAAGATACAAATCTATCATAAACTTTGATACAAACAACAAAGAATAATTATTAAATCTAATGAAAGCAATAAAGCCTTATCATAAATATACTGGAATGCATAGAAAGCTTACTTATGTGACCAAATAGAACGACATTACAAATAAAATACCAAATTAATATGACAAAATGTTAGAATAATTAAGCCCTCCATAAACAAACATTGGATATAAAGTTTAAACATGTTATTGCAAAACCCTTAAAAACAAAATAAAAAATCTAAAACGAAAGAGTATTTCAATAACATAACCTATAACTTGGTCATGGTTTATTTCTCGCAATCATCGTTGGGGTTCGATAACTCCCGATTGAAACTAACATTTACACAAACCTTCGACTAAAGACCAACGTCTTTTGAGTTTATGATTTTTAGAGACATATGACCTCCTAAGCCACACAAGTTCAAACATGGGTGCCTTCTAAGTATTAAGTTATTTTGAAACATAAGGGCTAGCTCAAAAAGAAAAGTACAAAAAGGAAAAGATGAAACAATCTTGAGAAGAAGCTATGCTAATCTCAATTGATTTAATTCCATCTATATATATAATAAGGAGTATATATTATTGTCAATGAGGTACATCATATATAACATTAAACATCACATGGACACACAAAAGAGAAAACAAATTGCAAAATCTATCTATGAATATGATCAAGAGTATAACTTATCTCCAATGAGATAGTACAACATATCTAACATTCAACATCAAATGAACACATAAAAGGCAAAATTGTTGAGTTTTCTATAAGATGGATAGTAGAACCCAATTTATTGATCTGATAATTACTAACTAATAGTCTTCATACAATTTATCTTATGCCACTGATATTATTAAGCAATTGTACACAAAATATTTCAACAACAATGTAGTGAAAAAAATAAGATTATAAAGAGACAACCATGCACAATAAAGAAAACAAATTTACCCTAGGAAACTTAAACTTGGGAGAAAACCCAACAACTTTTCTTCTAGGAGGAATTATTCTTTAGCAAGGTTTATAATTACAAAAATTGTATAGAAATTTGTGATCAAAGATTTGTTGTCAAATTTGTAATGTGGTCAACCTCATTCAACAATAAAACTCAATCAAACTGTAGATAACTCAATCTCCTTTTGTTCACATGTGCGACTATCTTGTACAGATGATGTGATGATCATTTGTTGGTCAAAATTAAAAGTCTCATCATGAATTTATAAAGTCCAGTAGGTGAATTTGACCAAGGGTCGGAGCCTTTCATGGTGGGGCCGACTTGACAATTTGGAGCCTATATGATGCCCAAAAATTAAAATTTTATTTGAATTTCCATAATTCATTTAGGTCGACTTAGGAGGCCTCTTAGCATGCAGGAATACCTCCTGATGCTACACGAAAATCAAAACTCCCTCTTAACGAGGGAGGTATTCTCCTTGGATGCAACATATTTCCCCTTATCTGAAATTTCTCCTTCCATAAGAAAAGTTATGAACTTGCCATGTTGATGTACATCTATAGGTAACTCCATCCTGGAGTGGGCAATGTAACTCCTCACATGCATTTCTATAGATCACTCCATCCTGTAGTAGGAAATGTGAGTATCAGAGGCCTTTTACCTCTAGCTAAAGTCCTTTATGGCTCCTTAGGTAAATGCATCAATCTCCTTTGGTTAAAGTCCTTTATGACCCAACCAAGTCCTTTTAACTTCTTAGGAGAGATATGCCCTTGGACCATTCACCTTTGGCCAACTGGGCCAACCAAAGTCCTTTATGGATTCTTAGGTGAATTGCATCTATCTACTTTGGCCAAAGTCCTTTATGACCCATCTAAGTCCTTCTGGCTTCTTAGGAGAAGATTTATTCAATCCTATAATTCCCCTGGGCCATTCACCTTTGATAAAAGTCCTTTGTGACCCAACTAAGTCCTTCTAGCCTCTTAGGTGAATGTATCTATCTCTATTGGTCAAATTCATACGATCCAACCAAAGTTCTTTATGGCTTTAGGAGATGGTCTGCCCTAATATTGTAAAGACATCATCACTCCCTCTCAACGAGGGAGACATTTCGCATCACACCATTATTTTTGAAGTATGCAAACTTTGCTTTAGACAAAGGCTTGGTGAGAATGTCAACAATATGCTCGTCTATGGATATATACTGGAGCTCCACTGCTCCCTTTTGCACCATGTCTTAGATGAGGTACCTTGATTAAAGAATTTTGTTAGAAGCTTTTGAAGCCACACAACTTCATGACATGCGATACTGGCTGTGATATACTTTGCTTTTGTTGTCCTGAGTGCAATAGAAATATGCTTCCTGCTAAACTAAGATGTCATTGTTGATCTAAGTTGAAGCAACACCCTCAAGGTGCTCTTTTCGTCCTTTGCACTCCCTGCTTAATCTGAAGCCATATATCCCTGCTACCTCACTTCACCTCTCGAGACATATCTCAAACCATTTCCAACTTATACCACACAGGTATTACAACACATGCTTTGGTGCAACCAAATGTACGTGCCTTGGCTTAAGCATAAACTAGCTCAAGGTGTTAACCGCAAAGAAAAAGCATTCCTAGTGTTAACTAGGTACATCAAGGATTTGATCAATTTCCTGTACCTCTGAATATGAAGTGAAATCATTCAGCATCTTCAGATTGATCACCATAGATGTAGCCATGGACATGTAGTCCATCATACCGAATCTCCTCAAAATTTAGACAATGTACTTCCCTCGAGGAAGATCCCATTAGGTCATTTGTACACCTCTAGTCACAAGAAAATAATGTATCTACCCAAGCTCCTCCATTTCAAACTTCAAGGCCCACTTCCTTTGACACTGAAGCAAATACTCTTGTGGTAGTCCTGGCTGCTTTGTAAGCAAGTCCTTCTACCACTGTTGCTTCCTCTATCACATAAGTAAGTCCTTCTACCACTGCCTGACATGATCTCTTCAAAGAAAGTCACATTGCTCCTAAATAAATTATGTCTCTGAGCATCTTGACAATCTCAACCCATGACATCCTCTTGGAAGACTGCTCCTTCCATTTTGCTTGACTATCCACTCCCTTGGTGCTAGAAGCTCTTCTGGTCATCTAGTGCGGTCCTATATGTCTATACAATTTCTCCCTCTCAAACACCAATCACTCTTGTTGAGTTTATGCTCCAACTCTAATGTCATACAAGAACCTATCCATAAGAGGTTGGAGCAAAAAATATCCTTGTACTCCCTCTTACTGAGAGAGCTTTCTTGCTACAAACTTTGCTTCATTCTTCTCGATGTTGCCATATGCCACCTGACTCGTTACCTTAGCAACCTTCATGATGTACCTACAAACCTCATACAAGAGGCCATGGAAGAAACAATTATAATAAAGAAAAAAATACAAAGACACGAGGCTCACCAATGAAAAATAACAATAATCAAGGGAGAAATATATGAAGTACTTATCTCTTTATTAAGGAAGAAATTACTCAATGTTGTAGGGAATTGTCAACTCCCTCTTGATCCTTTCCTCCTTAATGAAGCCCATATGCAATCTTATCAAGCTTAGATTCCTTTGTTTCTTCATCCCGTGGATTAGGCTTAAAAAGCCATTCACCGAGCTATCTATCCAAACCAAAGTCTTAACAATAAGCTAACATCAACATAAAGTCATTCCACATGCTATCAAGGAGATAAACCAAGTATGCATCACGTCAACTCCACTTGCATTAAACACTCCAAGTCTTTCTCTAGGGTTTCATCCCATAAACCCTGGGACTTTCATATCTAAGACTTCAATATATGTCATAATATCCTAGTCTTCACTAGGGTTTACAAACCCTAAGTCTTCCAACTCTTGTACTAAGTTATCCTTTGCCTCCATTGCTCACACGAAAATCAACTCCTTTTGATCACTGTCAACTTGCATTTCATAGGTAGGATTCTCCTTTAGTCACTTGTACTATGTCAATCACCTTGCTGTTAGCCCCCAAATTTCACTTCTCACCCCTTCCTTCCTCGTTGTCCAGCACAATTTTCTAAAACCATCTTCTACTTGCCTTACCACAAGCCTGAGGGTACTCGATCCTCCTCAGAAGGCTCTTAGACTGTCTATTCTGATCCCGAGGCCTTTTGGCCTGCCTAAGCACACTTTCTGAGGCCCTCAACCCTCTTCTAGGGATGCGTCCTAGACACAGATTGAATGCGACACTCACAATAGACTTTCCTTGTAGCCTTTTCCACCTTATTTACCCTTCAAAATTCTCATAGACCTCAATTTAGTTCTCTTCTTGATTGTGGTCAACACCTAACTATCTTATCCCTGCAAGAGAAGGTCTACATAGGGTCTGCAACCCATTTTCCTTGGTTGTGGATCTTCTCAACATACTTTGCTTGACTTGACCCTCCACAAATAGTAGAATAGATGCAAACTTGGCCTCTCCAAAACATATTTAATCCATAGAATTCTTCTACTTGACCTCTTCAATACAACTACATTTCCTCTAGGGCTTGTTCTCTTGCACAAGTGAAGTCACCTCTCACTTTTTCTTAGATTGACTTCAATGGCTTCTTCTTTAACAACGCTTTGATATCATGTTGAATTTTCTACAAGATGCATAGTAGAAACCAATATTTCGATCTGATTATTACTACCTAATAATCTTAATATAATTTATCTTATGCCACTGATATTATTAAGCAATTATATAAAAATGATTTCAATAATAATTTAGTGAAAACAATAAGATCATAAAGAGAGTGATGCATAATAGAGACAACAAATTTATCCTAGGAAACCCAAACTTGGGAGAAAACCCAACAACTTTTCTTCTAGGAGAAATTATTCTTTAGTAATGTTTACAATTATAGAAATTGTCTAGAAACCTACGGTTTAAGTCCTGCGGTCAACTTGGCCTGTAGTCAAAGATCTACGATTAAATATGTACTTCAATCAACCTCAGGTAACGGTTAAACTCAGTTGAACTTGAACTCGATCAAACTACAAGTAATTTGGTCTTCTTCTGTTCACACATGCGACTATCTTGTAGAGATGATGTGATGATCATTTGTTGGTCAAAATTAGGAGTCTCATCATGAATTTATACATGTCCAGTGGGTGAATTTGACCAATGGTCACACCCTTTCATGGCGAGGCCGACTTGACAATTTGGAGCTTACATTATGCCCAAAAATTTAAATTTTATTTAAATTTCTATAATTCTTTTAGGCAAACTTAGGAGGCCTATGTGAGAACACCTCCTGATGCTACATAAAATTCATCAAAAAAGTTGCAAAAAGCATACATAACACATATAGCCTAACATGACAATCCTTCAAACCTTTGGAAATTGACCTATAGAACTTGGAGACCCCATATTGTGATAGGTTTTTAAAACCATTGGAAATAGATCTAGCGACTTGGAAATTTTACTAAATCACCAAAACACATAAAACTTTGGCAAGTATAAGCTAATAACATAAATCAAAGAACTTAAAAACATGGCCAACATTAGTTACCGATACATCAAATAGTTTACATAACATTAAAGCCAATTGAGATCAACATATAAAAACAACAAAACATAACAATCAATAAATCTTTTGGGCTATCATGATTTCGATGCATGTGCATACAATTCAAATCAAAAGGGACATATAGGGAAAGATTCTTTGACATATCAAAACATAGTTTGGATGGTTCATAGTCATGGTAACAACCATGCCAACAACCAATTCTTCAAGCTTACTCATAGTGATCCAAAAACGTCTCCTTGGGATTTTACTATTAAAGTCTATATCCAAATATAGAGTATTGTGAGAATACACAACTATATGTAAAACATGCATAATAAAAATCCTAAAGGTGAGAAAAATATGAAATAGAAGACATACAATGCAAAATGCTTCCTTGATTTCCATCCATCTCACAGATTGTTCCATGTTATAAGATCTTTGTTCCATGTTATAAGATCTCTTTAACTTTCATTATCAAAGGTTATAAAACCAAAGTCTCAAGATTGACCTTTGCTATGACATTCCATTATCTAATGTTGAAGAACCTTCCTAAAATTTGAAAAGTAATTCTTGAACTCATATGCAAACAAGAGGAAATGTTATCTTGCCCAAAAATAAGCTCCAAAAGCCACAATAAGCAACTTCCTTTTTGTGATTGTTTTATTGATAACCTGAAAGGGCATAAGATGGCACTTGACAAAGTGTTAATGAACCAATCTTTTGTAATTGATGTATATATACCATCCACAAAAAATTTCTTGGTTTTGAGGCCTTTGGTTGTCACAATCCCTCTTAGAATAGTCCTTTTGATTCCACTTATCAAACCCAAAACTCACCATCCTTAGCACCATATCAGAAAGAACAACCCAACCCATCTAGATACCTGCATGCTAATAAATAAAGAGCATAGAAAATGCAACCATTAAATTTCCCAACAAAAACCTAATATCTTAGGGACAATTACGCTAAAACTTACCATTTTCCTGTCTATAACATGTTTATTATTATGACTTTGTCTAAAACAAAAGGATCAACATCAATTCATAGACCTAAAACCACTAGGGTTGCCCATGGCACAATATTTCATTGTGACGAAGTTATATAAGTTCTCCATACTTGTTGAAAGTCACTGTGATGCATTTAAAAAATATACTCATTAAAATTCTCCAATCGTTCTATTAAAACTCTAAACTATCCACTCTTAAATACCCATGAAGATCCTCATAATAGAGAAGGAATACACCATGACTATGCATTTCCAATAGGCTTGAAAACACGAACACTTACACCCATCAAAATTCTAAGTTACTTCACAATGGGTCCTTGATTAATTAGTCTCTCAAAACCACACAAGCACACTCTCAAAGATGAATGGGGCATGTGATTTATATGCTATAAGCTTAATGTAAGAATTGCCTCCAATTAACAATTGGAATATATTCAAACTTAGATCTATAAAGCCTTGATAAAACACCAATGCCAACAAGTACTAAACACTTACTGAAATACTCACTTTCAATGACAAGTATAACACATACATACACATATAAATTGAGACAAATATACATTTTGATGTTCCTGTGATAGATCACCAATAGATATTTTTATGTTGAAAGCAAGAAAAAGCATTTAATAAAACCCTGAAAACCTTAAAAATAGTATTTTAGTAAATAAATAAATATAAAGATAAAGTTTTGCAAAGATAAATTTAAACACTCACTCATAATTCAAAGTGCCTTGTATCAATATTTTCTTGGGAATTAGTTTTTTTTTGGTGCTACTTATGTCTTAAATAAACCCTCAACAACCATCAATATATAAAGAGCACACATGAGGATAGGGTAGGTTGTGGCACACCCACTACATAAACCCAAATAAGGAAAATGGGTTTTGTAGCACAAAGAATGTAAATCCTCAAAAGAAATGCATGCTTCCACAAACCCAACAACACATGTTGTTGTTATTAGTGATTTTTTCTCAAAATTATAGAACACGGGTGAGATTGGATTCCAAACACCAAACACCAAAATTTCACATGCCAAAGTTAGTGATGGTATTTGCTTTCATATTACTTGTATCTTCTTACATTACGATCGTATCTTTCTACACTACAAGTGTATCTTTCTACACTATAGACTTATGAGTGACACTATAGACTTATGAGTGACGCGATTACATCTTTCTACACTATGAGTGTATCTTCGTGCACTACACTACAGACTTACGAGTGACTCAATTGTATCTTTGTACACTACGAGTGTATCTTCATATACTACAAACTTATGAGTGATGCAGACTTATGAGTAGAGTAATGCTTCCGGACATTTGAACAACCAACTTTAAATCTAAGGTTAGTTCTTCCCATACACGGGTCCAATCGAGACTAAACTGGAACAAATGTCAAGGGATTTAGCGTTTAAGAAATTGGAAGCTTGGAAACCCTTACTATTTCTAAAATGCTCCTTTTAACATGCCGCTAGTTTGTTTACAAACTAACATTTATAGGGACGAATTATACGTACAACCGACAACATACCCTCTCTTTGTTTGATAATTAAAATAAATAAATGAAATTTTAACGTCCACAAGACTAGATATAGTCTATGGGACCACTAGCTTCCTTGCTTTTTGTCTTTTGCAATTCAATCGTCTTATTATTATCCTAATGCGACAGGTATAACGTGTTCGATTTATCATTGACTACCTAATTATTTACGCATTGACCAAAAATTAAACTTGCTTGCCTAAAGTTCATGTTATAAAATTCAATATATATATATATATATTTTAATAATTTGTTTTATTTTCTTACATTCTATTAGTTACGGTCTTATTGTGCCATCATTGCACTTAGGCACATTGGTTGTCAACACATTTAATGTTCAAGTTGATTAGCATCTGCAGGGCTAGTCGTTTCCACGGTTTTGTTCGTCTGCTTGCCTCGCTAAGGAATAAATTGTTTAAGATGTTTAATGAAATTCATTTAACACCCGTACTCTAAGGAGTTGTCTATAATGCGACTTTTTGGAGATTCCGGTGACGGAATCCAGCAGAAGAAATGAGGTTAAATCTTGATTTTTAGCAGTTAAAATGGTTTTTTAACTGCATATTTGGATTCAGCGCCCTGGAAAACCCCTGGGAGCCATTGATTGTGCAGAAACTAGCTATCAAACTTGGGATTCTAATGAATTGCTGCCGGATTTTGACCGGAAAAACCCGCCGGAAAGTCTTTCAAAAAGTCGCATTATAGACTACTGCGTACTCTAATCACATTCAACTACCGTGAAATGAAAATGATCCTCCATAAATGTATGACACCTGGGTAGTAAGTGACGTGGAATCTGTGCGTGTTGTTTATTTCATATCAATCGCATTAATGGGATCTGTGCATGTTCTTCATATGATTGACTTGAATCCACGAAGAGGTGGTTCCTTTTTATTAATTAAATCCTATTTATTGATAAAATATTTACACTCGCTTTCATATATAATATGAGCTCTGTATGACTTATATGTAACAAGGGCCGAAGCGAACATTATTGTTTACACTATAAGTTTAAAAGCCACCATAGATGACAACTCTACGACGCATTCATTCTTTATATACCATATTGTATTCTTTCCATTTCTTGAACCATTGGTTTATATAGCCCATACTTTGAAATTCACTCATATATGTCTAATCTAAAAACATAATCAAACTAAAAAGATTTAATTTTATCTCATTTATTATAATTTTACAATATTGCATTATGTTATAGGTTAAACAAAAATATTTAAATTCTATTTACATTAATATTAAAAAATATTTTTTTTAGTCAATTTTTATTATAAATTTACATAATCATCCTTTATTATAGTAATCCAAATTTGCTAATAGATATAATCATTTTAATTTATATTTGCTTAATAAGTTAAAGTAAAGTTCCATAACATAAAGTAATAACTATGGTAGAAAATAACATTATAGATATATGTATGTTGGGAGGTGGGGTATAGGACCTTAGAAAATATCAATATAGATATATGTATGTTGGGAGGTGGTGGTACGGTCTTGTGAGAGTAAGAAATTTTCCAATTAAATGGATTTCATGTTTAACCTATTTTATTTCATATCAATGGCATTAGTACTATTTATGTCGAGTGACAAATAAATAGATTGTTATGTTTTTTATATCTAGTTAAAATGGCAAGGGAAATTCATTATTCTTAATATAAGTGTATTATGTAGTTATGTGTTAAGTTAAAACATGTGACAAGTGGTATAAATATGAACAACTAAGTATGATTGATAAGTTAGTAATTATTACGTGAAAATGTATTGCTAATAAAGTTATCCCACCTATATTGATTTTCGATATATGATAATTTATTTTATTTACCATTTTTAGATTGCATAAATTAAAGTGTGGTTTTCATATTAGTTTCTTGGAAAAATAGTTAATATTATTTAATACTCATATAAGGGTCATTGTTCATCATGGTCTTTCCCATTCTCTATCTTAAGGGATATCACATGGGAAGTTTATGATGATTTGTGTTTTCCACCGGGGATTGTCATAATTTAAGGCAAAATGCCCATTTCTTTAGAGTTCAAGGAATGTATTAAAGTGCAAGTAGAGGATCTACTTTTGATTTCTAGAACGTGTGAAGATATAATTATTAAGGAATTCGAGTCATATGGCAAGATATGAAACCACACTAAATTTCACCAATGTCACGAAAAAAAATATATCATATTTTTTAATAATATTTATTTTAATTAAAAAATAGTTATTATATCACAATTACACCTCTATTAAATACCATTTTTATTAATTTAAATTAAATCCGTTTTAAAATCATGTAGGACTTTTTTTTTATAATTTTTTTTTTTTTTTTTTTTTTTTTTATTATTATTTTATTAATTTAATTCAATACATAATATGTATGTAGACAATTTTTTTTAATATTATCAATTTAATTATATATAATATTATAATTCCTATGTTAATGCCACTCACTCAAATCCTTGATAATAATGTATAATATAATGACTACATGTACTTGTACCATCTATGATCTTGTAAACTTGGTTAAAAAAAATATTAACTATGAAACAATGAATCTAAAAAATATGAATATGATTAACTAAAGATTAATACAATCAAATTTGAAGCTTTATGCACATAAAATTTAAAACTAAGGCTTATACTTTGCCCATTATTATAATTACATCTTTCTCAATCATCTCGAATGAAAGTTTGGTTTTTGGCTCTAATTTAACTTTATTTAAACTAAGCGAGAGCATCTACAATGTTGCCTTTATTCAAGTATGGCAGTTGATTCATATATTTGAAAGTTCAATAATTAAACTAAGTGGCAAGGAACGCTAGCTATGTAGCCTTGTTCAAATTAATAATGAGTTGACCCAACCTTCTAAGAGTCTCCTCACTTAATGGAGACTCTTTCCACCATCACTAATCAGAACTAATGTTTTGCTTTAGATGGGTCGGTTTTTGGCTCTAATTTTATTTTATTTAAAGAACACTAGCTATGGGGCCTTGTTCAAATTAATAATAAGTTGACCCAACTTTCTAAGAGTCTTCTCACTAAATAGAGACTCTTGCCACCATCACTAATCAAAACTAATGTTTTGCTATAAATGAGTCGGTTTTTGACTATAATTTAACTTTATTTAAACTAAAAGCGAACATTTATAATGTTACCTTTATTCAAATATGGCAATTGATTTATATCTTCCAAAACTCAATAATTAAACTAAACAACAAACACTATGTAACCTTGTTCAAATTAATAATAAACCAACCAATTTTCTAAGAATCTCCTTTAGTGAGACTCTTTCCACCCTCACGAATCAAAACGACTCTTTCCACCATCACAAATCAGAACTAATGTTTTGCTTCAGATGGGTCGAGCAATGAAAACCTTCCTCCCCATCACCTTTGCGAGTTAAAGGTTGTGCTCTCGCCCCGCTGTGGCTAAGTCCGACGCAATAGCTGACGAGTTCTCTGTTATGGTTCCAGTAGCAGCGCCCACCCATTCCTTCTGTGTTCATTTGCCTGCTTCTTTCAAGTTGAAGGCAAAGATGAAGTTTGTAGTGAAAGCATGGAGTAATAATGGGTCAAGGGCAAGAAGGGGCACACTTAACATTGGCGGGGTGGAAGTGGATACTCCGTGCTTGTTATTGGCAACCAGGAAAGGCCTCCCTCATTTCATCACACCCGACCTTCTTCATTCACTCCATCCAACTGCGCGAGCCATGCAAATCAGTCCCTTGCACTTGTAAGTCTCTCATAAAAGATTTACCATCTCATTTTACTCTGTGATTTCTGCTCTGGTTTTCAATTTTGAATATTTTCGAAGTCAAGGCTGTATCTGCATGGCGAGGGATAAGGCCAACCAAACTTGACTTTATACTGCCTGCAAGAATTATCAGGTATCTGAAAGTCATACTTTAATAGATAAACTTATAAAGACTGTATTATAATCCAACAAGTGTTGCTTTTGGTTATCGAATATTCTGCCTAATTTTACGCGGACAGTTATTTCTATAAGATTATAGTTTATCTAGAAAAACGGGAATACTTTCAGCTGTATTCAGAGATAGTCATTTTAGAGTGGTTTATATCATATTCAGAAAAAAGAAAGTGCCGTTAACTTGCATTTTATTGAAAGCGTCTCACAAACACAGCAATGAGCAGCAGTGTTGAATGATAAAAATTTAGTATGATGGGTGAACAACAAATCACCATGATAACTTCGCAGGTTAGTGAACAATTTCCAGGTTACAGAAAAGTACGAGATCCTCAACAAGATCTCTGAAACAGGAAGACATACTTTCACTATGTACTTACTTCAACCTTTGACCAGTTTTAGACAATTTTAGCCATTTCATGTTTTTAGTACGAAAAGTTCATGCATTTTCCTTTTTCCTTAAGTGATTTTAGTCTCTGGAGCAACAGTGTTAAGTTTATCCATTTTGACTTTTCGATCTACCGAGTCAGAACCCATTATCAGGAAGTTCTGGAATTTTCATTTTTCCGATTTTTATTGAAAACTGGACAGGCTATGATTCAGACGTAGGAACTGCCCTCAGCCGCTGGGCTGATCTACCATCGAGCTACATTCCCCTTTCATGATAGGCACCCTTAATAGTTCGATCTAAAGGTGTGGATTACTACCTCAATATTCCCTATCAAGACACGCTTTGGCTTAGGTTTCCCAGTGAGCTCCAATCTACATAGCTGTGATACTATGTTGAAAACTGGATAGGCCAGGAATCAAACCCAAGAGTTGCGCTAGCCATTGAGCTACATGCAGTTCTCATGATGGACACCTTTAACAGTTTGATCTAAAGGTGTGGATTGCTATCTCCAGTACACCCCCATCAGACACACTTTGGCTCAGAGCTTGTAGCCATCTTCAGCCTACCTACCTTCCCCCACTTAAGGCATACTTTGGCTCAAGCCCTGTATCCACATCAAGCCTACCTAGCTTTGATGCTACATTGAGAACTGGACATGTTAGGAATTAAACCCAAGCCATGTCCCCCATTGTTGGATTGTTCTACCTCTCAACTACATGCCCTTTTCATGATGGATAACCTTAATAGTTTGATACGAAAATATCAATTGCTACTTTCAACGCTCCTCCAACTACACTTTGGCTTAGGCCTCCTAACCTCATTGAGCCTACCTAGCTTTGATCTCATGTTTAAAACGAAGCCGTTTAGGTGTCGAACCTAGGACTTGTGCTCAGTAGCTAGGTTGTTTGTAATGTTCCCTTTCCGAAATGTCTCGAAGAACTCACAAATTTCTGAATTTTCACACTCTGGCTCACTGTGGAATTTCTACAAATAGATTGTCTGCAAGGTACTGGAAATGTGTCCTTTCATTTATCTAACTCAGTTAAATGTGTACAGTAATCATTAATTGCCATAAGAATGTTCCCCCCAAAGCTCAGGACTGATTTATATCAACATATATATAGCTGCTACAAGGTTAGTGACATAAGAAATGATTTGCTTTAGGATATGAAATTGGCACATACCACTGATATACATAGCTACAGCAATAAGGAATCCATTAGATCATAAATACCAGCCATTCTCATGATGACAAGAGTGCTGCAGGTTAATTACACAGGGCAGATATCAGCGTATATATTTTTTAACACGAAACAGTGGTAGCATGAAGTTCAGGAAACAAATCTGGAATATTATAGCAAGAGTGACATGGACAAACAGAGGTCCGCTTCAGCTGGAGATCCTTGATGATATTAATGATTTAAATATGCATCTACAGGAGCAACATGTCCAGTGACTCAACCTTCCAGGAAACAACAAATATGCCCCTTTAATATTCACTTAAATTCTGCTCATATGCTGATATAAATGTGATGCCCGGATTGGTAATACGTGGCTAGTTTAGAAGGGAAAACACAGGCTCAAAAAAAATCAGCATAAGTCTGAAGGAATCAGCCTCCTTTTCCCTGTGCAACGAATTTCCGGAATAACACATAAATCAGTCCTCTTAACTGAGGAATTGGCACCAGAGAAACCCCAACTCGGCCCTTAGAAATTTGTATATTTTTTGTTGTGCAAT
Source organism: Pinus taeda (assembly GCA_000404065.3). Classification (NCBI taxonomy): domain Eukaryota; kingdom Viridiplantae; phylum Streptophyta; class Pinopsida; order Pinales; family Pinaceae; genus Pinus; species Pinus taeda. The sequence goes on along the minus strand of APFE031627022.1, from coordinate 175,816 downwards.
TCGACTTCCTGGGCTAATAAATTCGTCCTTCTTGCTGCCTATGGAACTCGGTCTCTACTTGTATTAAACTCCAGAAATGACAAGCTTTGAACTTGGGTTTGTATACCGGAGGTTGTACTGGAATTCGGCCCACTTATCAGATGGCCGTCGACACAAATGCATTCAGCTCCCCTTTTCTGATATCAGGGCACAATTAAATCTGAAAATTGCAGTGCAAGATCTCCTTTCAAATCTGATACGAATGGAGAAGTAACTCGGCCTCTAGTTGCTGATTTGGCCCTGCTAATGAGAATAGTTCAATCTCCTCCTCAAGATTGGAAACCTGGCCTTCTTGGAGATTTATTAAACCCTGCAAGTTCACACAATACTGGGACCTCCTGTAAACAATGGATTCGAATGCTAGAAACTCTCTGCAATAAGCACAATGGAAGATCTGAAATAATCTTCCCCAAAGTTAACTAGGGTGGCACTCGAAGTCCACCGAAATCATCTATTTATCTTAGCTTGAAACTCTTGAACTCGCTTGAGCTCCTTTCAATTGATAAATTGATAGATAGAATATAATCCTTTGCAATTGATTTCCTCCTCCTATAATTCCTCTTGGAGTCTCCTTCCAACTTCTAAATCCTCCTTCTCCATTATTTTATTGGTGGGGCCAATTTTCCACAAGGAGATTTTTGCCGCTGTTTTGAATAAAATAGTAATTTGCCTCCTTCTCAATAAATATTAATTTGCCGACATTTTCCAATAAAATAATAATTTTCCTTTTTGCCTTCCTTCTCCAATTAAATATTATTTTGCCGCCATCCCATTAAAATAATAATTTCTCCTTTCTCTCTCAAAATTAATATTTCCCCTTTTTAATATTATCCAATAATTTGCAAAATTCCTAAGTGAGTGATTTTTGCATGCACAAAAATTGGGAACATCACAGTCCTCCTGCCAAAAATTGGTTGTTCTCAAGCAATATTATCCTATGCTGCTACACGTTGGCCTAGCTAATGCTTGGGTCCCAAATGTGCCACTGAACTACTCCGCTGCAGCAGCACCACCACATGAATAAATCCCGTGGCACTAGGGTCCCAAATCGTCCTGACCCATGGGAAGCCTCCTTCCCTCTACTCGTTGCCCCATAAGATAAAATTGCCAGAGGCCTCTTGCATAAGTAGAGTACCCTAACAATGTAAAATCCTGAGCAAGCCCTCTAGGAGTTGCCCTCCAGAGTAAACGATCCTGTGCACTATAAGAGTAGACTCTTGAAGATGTGGTCCAATCCCTATGGAGATGAACCCTCGTCTGCATGTGCTTCCCCTGATTTCCTCCTACTGGACATCTTGCCATACTGGTGAAGTCGCCCAAGTCATCAGCATATCACTAAAGCCTGATAAAAGATTTGCATGATCTTCCCCTGTAGAAACTAGCTCATCTCTAAGGCTAGCTGCACTGCCAAGTCCTGTAATGCCTGGATCTCATGCTAGTTTGAAAAGGGTGCCACCATGTTGTCGCTACGCAACTCTGCCCATGACAATTTGCCCATTGTGCACAAGCTGTATCCTCCTCCCCTGGGGCCTAATGGCAAAATATCTATAGAGTCCCAAAACTTCTAGCCCAGGCATCTCCATAATGTCAAGGCCTACCCATCCAACACTAACCCTGATCCATAACAGCAACAAGGAAAACCAGCCTTGCCATGCAACAAAATCCTCAACGCTCCCCCGCATATCAAACCAAGTGTGAGTTGGGTCACTCTCTGTCTTGATCCCGCTCAACACAAAACAGAGTGATCAATTAGGCAACTGAATCCCTGGATCCCATAACCATCTTTGTTGCAGTATTGTCCTGACAACTACTAGAATCCAACTATTCCATGTCTCTGGTCCTTGTATGCAGTCAATACCTAGACTCCACATGTCATGGATCAATTTGATGCATGCAAAACTGCCCTGTGCCTACCATATCACACTGTGAGATATGCTATCCTGCTTCTTAGGGGCACACCCCGATACTGCCTGGAGTCTAGACATTTGCCTGAGAGAAAGATCCACCACCTGCTGTACATGCTCCCGTGACACCTCAGAATGTCTCGTCCAAAATGTGCCATGCATCTCCCTAAGTGCGAGCTCAAGGGTGGAGCACATGCTACCTCTATAGCAGGTCGGGCCAATCCCAAACCTACAATTGCTAATCCGCATCCTGACCATATGCCACTGCTGGCAAGTTTCTCTCCTAACACACTGAGTCCCATCCAACTGTCTCAAGTGAGCTTCTCGCACCTTGTTGCTCGTGCTGAGAGTGTCAAAGGATAACAACCAAATCCTCAGAGACGGTGAGCAATACAAGGGAGGAATAGGGGTGTGACACCCGTGCAATATGTCCGAGAGATGCTCGCCAATGCCCTCATTGAGCTTGGGTAGGCCAGACACAATGGTATGCCTGTTGTCCCCGTCAGGAGATCTATTCGGAGGTAACACTCCAACATCCTGTTGTGCAACGTCATTCACTGCTATACACCGACACGTACCCCTGCACTCCTTTGCATAACCCTGAATTCCGTAGCATGACTTTGTGCACCACTGGACCCTAATGCCCATTGTTGTACCGACCTGTATCATCTGGTATCCCACATGTGGTAATGCATCCACCACTTTAATAGTGTACCCACTGTGATGTGATCTACACCTCCTCATCTACCGTGGTAGACTTGAGTGGCCCAACTCCTCACATGCAATTAGGAATAACACTACCGTGTTGAACCTCAGTAACTTTGGTGTGCAATAGATCAATGAGAGAGCATTGTCTCCATATGATGACCTGTTTGGTGGCTTGCCGATGCCACCTCCTTCTACAAACTCCTGCCAGAGTAGGCTAATCACCCTATGACCCCACGCATAATCAATATGCCAAGACAACTCATGAAATCTGTTTGCTCCCCTGTCAAACCATCCTATCACTAGTGCTGATGGAGATCTGAGAGTGTGTGGGCGCTTTGTCACTGGATCCATTGCACTGCTAATACCATTACTAACTAAACCCATCTGTGGCGGGGAATCCCTCCTAGATCCGAACAATAGTTTTGCCCTCAGACTCCTCTAGTAACCCATGGCCCTTGCTGGACTATGCCCCTGGCCATGAATATATCCAGACACCCAGACCGCTCCATCGGGTACCATCAATACCTCTCGCCATCCTATCCCAAAAGAGGGATCGAAGACAATCTCTTGTGGAAGGAACAAGCCCTGATGCAGTGTCATACTCTACTCATGTCGCTCAGTCCTACTAACTTGGTCATCCCTATGGTATGTCTACACAACTCTGCCTCTCTCAATCCAATGCATAGGGGTGAGCTAATAACGCTGTAGGTCATATCCATGTGCCTTTGAAGCTTACTATGCTGAAATCCGAACGTGTGCTCTTTATGCTGCCCCTCATCAATGGCTAGCCCAAATGATGGCTACGCATCCTCCTCCATCATGGGCTTAACATGAGACTCCAACTACTCCTCCATAGATAACCCAACATATAAGACATCCTCACCAGTTTGCTGTAGGTAGCTACCATCCTGAAGCTTTGCCATAGCCCTGGACGCCTCATCAATGGATACCTCAACAATGGATGACACCTCATCAACGATGGACACCTCTGTGCCTCCTAGCACCTTATCAACTGTGGATATGTCTCTTGGCACCTCATCAATGGGTGTATGCTCAACTGTTTCCACCAATGTGTCAATCGGGGCTACCCAAGGAAACTCCAACAAGGGTGGCTCTTGTGTCACACTGGGTGTAACTACGTGCTCCTCCTGTGTGCCATTAGCCTCATGCTCAACTGGATGGAATGTATCTAGATGAATTCCCTCCTTAATGGGTATGCCTCCTCTTATCTTATCATTGTCTTCACCTTCAATATTTGTTTTTGTAGTAGTGAGACAGGTCTTGCTGATGCCCATTCTTCGAACAACTCCACCAGTGTTGCGAAATTCGTATTATAATTTTCAACTTTCTCAAAGAATTTATCTTTTTGAGACATTTTTGGGCACAAGTTCATCATGAAGAATAATGCTCGACTAGTGTTTCAACCTTTGGAATTTTAGCCCAACAATAGCAACTTGGGCATTACCATGATCTAGACCCACAACTGGCCAAAATCATGCTCTGATACTATGTAAGAATGTAACTAGTGTCGGTTTTCATAATTGTACTTGAGTCATGATGTAATGTATTTATCAAAAGAAAGAAAAATAAATTTTATTATTAAAGAAATTGACTTATTAAAGCATGTGTTTCATGCTTGGGTCAATTGTTTATAGGCCAAAGCCTCCATTGCAGGCTTCCAGGGTCTATGTCAAGTGTCCTTGTCCATGTCATAATGTAAAGAACCGTTCTTGGGATTTATTTGTCAAGAAAGATTTTTTTTTCATGTAAATTAGGTCTTCTAGGCCTCCTCCACCAAGTCGACCTCAAATTGGACAAGTCGACCTAAATTGAGGGGCAAATTTAGTTGCTGGTCGACCATGACAAATTGTCAAGTAACACAAATAAATTCATATCTCCATGAATACATATCGGAATCGGATGGTCTTTAGATCAATCCTATGCCTCTCGACGAGAGGAATCCAAGAAAAATATCAGCTGCAATAAATAAGTAGACCCACATGGAGTTTGGCCCTAGTTGCCAATTTTAACACTATTTATAGAAATGTCTTGAGTTGAGGTGGTCCTCAACAAGTGAACGTTGGAGGGCATTTAGGAGCATAAAACATTATTAATTATTGACTATTCAATGACCACAACCAATGATGAGTGCCATGACACAACCCCATGGGGTTTTAGCCCACCAACTGGGGTTTCTAACTTTAAACATGAATATCTCCCAAACCATGAAGAACTACCTGGCGTGCCATATATCAATAGAAACATTTCGACGAGTAGAATCCATCTAGAAGATCCTTGACTCGGAATAGATGAGTTGTCAAGTCAAAATGCCCATGCAAGTTCGGGTAGCCCCTAGTGCTGCTTGGGTTGACATCAATGACAACCACTGATCAACTATCTCCCCCGTTGGCATTGATGGCAACACAAGTACTCCCCCTGCGATCATGCCACCTCTTCCTACTGCCTTCTCTTCCCCTTTGTTATCAATGGCAAAGGTTAACTCCCCTTGACAAACTCTCATCTTGCGGATCTGTACACACGTCCACTCCCCCTTTCTACTTAGTTAAATAAGAGAAAGAGTCTCATGAGAACATGGGAGAATCCCAAGCTTTTGGTGAAGATGCCCAAATGCTTCACGAGGTAATGGTTTGGTAAAGATGTCAGCAATTTGTTCGTTTGTACCAACATATTCAAGCTTGATATTCTTTTGCGACCTGCTCTCTAACGAAATGATATTTGATCGGAATGTGCTTTGTTTTGAAATGCATCACAAGATTCTTGGAGACACTGATGGCACTGGTGTTATCACAGAAGATGGGAATAGGCTCATCAAACTTAACTTGAAGATCTTGCAAAGTTTGCTTCATCCAGAGAACTTGAATACAACAAGCTGCTGCTGCAATATGTTCTTCTTCCGCTATGGATAATGAGATTGAAGACTGCTTTTTATTTAACCATGAAACAAGGCAACCACCTAGATAGAATGCTGCTCCACTGGTACTCTTACAATCATCAACACTTCCTGCCCAATCTGCATTTGTATAAGCTTGGATAACTAGATCATTTCCTTTGGGATGCCATAAACCATATTCCATTGTGCCCTTAAGGTATCGAAGAATTATTTGGACGACAATAATATGAAATTCTTTTGGTGCTGCTTGGAATCTCGCTACTTGTCCAATTGCTTGCATTACATTTGGCCGAGAAGCTGTCACATATAGACGAATGCCAGTCATAGATCTATACAACCTCTGGTCCACATCCTTTGACGAATCTTCTAAGCTTAACTTGCAACCTGTTACCATTGGGGTAAGGACATGCTTGCAATCTTCCATCTTGAATTTCTTGAGCATTTCCTTGATGTACTTGGTTTGCTATATAAATATTCCTTTATCCTGCTGAGAAATCTGAAGCCCTAAAAAGTATGTCAACTCACCAAGTAGAGACATTTCAACTCACTTTGCATTTTTGTGGCAAAGTTTTTACTTAATTTGTCATCATTGCTTCCAAAGATTATATCATCCACATATACCTCTATAATCGTTAGGTTATCTTGATCCACTTTCACATAGAGATTGTTGTCAGTGCTTACTTTCTTGAATCCTTGTTGATGTAGATATCCATCAAGATGAGCATACCAAGCCCTAGGAGCTTGCTTGAGACCATATAGTTCCTTCTTTAATCTGCAGACATAGTCTTCTTTGTCAGAGAGCAGAAAACCTTTGGGTTGTTCAATGTAAACTTCTTCCAATTCACCATTTAGAAAGACTGACTTAACATCCATTTGGTAGACCTTGATTTTTCTCGAGCATGCATAAGCGAGAAACATCCTGATAGCTTCCATTTTGGCAACGGGAGAAAATGTTTCTTCAAAAGCAATTCCTTCAACTTGTGCATATCCTTTGCAGACTAATCTTGCTTAATTCCTGGTAACCTGTCCGTCCTCATTCAATTTATGTTTGAAGACCCATTTAGTTCCAATAACATTTTTATCCTTTGGTCGTAGAACCAATTCCCAAGTGTTGTTCTTCTCAATTTGATCTAGTTCTTCATTCATAGCTGCTACCCAGCGTTCATCTTGACTAGCTTCCTCAAAATTGCTAGGTTCAAAAATTGCTAAAATACCAGGGTGGGCTTGCTGTGATGAACAAAGTTGTCGACTTCTTCTGGTTCAAATTCCTTCATTTATGTTGCCGATGATTTGATTTGACGAATGATTCTTTTGACAACCATTCTTTTAAAACTTTTAGAGAAGTTTCTTGTACATCTTGTTGATAATTTCTATTTCCTCTTGGTTGAATCATGAATGTTGTTTCCTTATTTGATTGGTCTTGTTCTGGAGCTTCTTCATCCTTCACAGATTCTTCCTCAAATCCCTTAGATTTGCTTGAAGAGACAATCTCATCGTTATCCTTTGGACCACAATCTTCATCAAAAGTAACATTTATGCTTTCCACTATTTGTTTTCGCCTCAGATTATAGCATCTATAAGCCTTCCTTTTGCGTGAATAACCAACGAAAATACCTTCATCAACACGGGAATCAAACTTGCCCAATTTTTGATCTTCTCTTTTGATGTAGCATTTGCTTCCAAATATTTTGAAGTATTTGACGTTAGCTGGCCTTCCTTTCCATAGTTCATACAGAGTCATGTTACAATTGTTCTTGAGCAGACCTCTGTTTATAATGAATACAATTGTATCGATTGCTTGAACCTAAAATTATCATCTAATTTTGAGTTATTTAACATTGTTTTGGCCATTTCCTGTACTGTTCTCCATTTTGCTGTGGTGTTTTAGTTGTTGAGAGTTGCCTTTTTATTCCATTTTCGTCATAGTACTGTTGAAATACCTTGGAAGTGAATTCTCCGCCATTATCTAATCTCAGACACTTGATCTTCAAATCAGTTTCATTTTTGACCAATTCCTTGTAGATTTTAAAACACTTGAATGCCTCTGACGTTTTCTTTAAGAAACTGACGACTGTCATTTTGGTGCAATCATCTATCATTAGCATAAAGTATAATTCTCCGTCTAAACCTTTTGTTCTCATAGGACCACATAGATCAGTATGTATTAATTCCAATGTACGTGATGCAAAGTGTTCTTTTGTCTTGAACTCAACTTTTGTCTGTTTGCGATGCCTACAAGCTTCACATATCGTATTGGTAGGTTTTGAAATTTTCATCATATCTCTTACTGCTTCCTTTTTGCTGATCTCGACCAAATTTTCGAAATTTATATGTCCCATTCGTTTGTGCCATAACCAACTTTCATCTTCTTTCGCCAAAAAACATCCTTTAGGTGCCTCATCCAAAAAATATGTCATTTGGAGCTCTGCTTGTTGTAGCCACAATTTTGCCAAACTTGTCTTTCCTGATTTCACATTTCTTAGAGTTGAATAGCATCATATGTCCTCAATCGCACATCTGTCCAACATTGAGTAGATTGTGATTCATATTTTCAACCAACAACACATCCTTCACTAATGCATCCTTGCTTCCAAGTGTGACCGTACCTACTCATATGACGTTTGAAGACCCTTCATTTCCAAAGCACACTGTTCCATCCTTTTCCTTGAAGGATATGAACTTATTTTTATCTCCGGTCATATGCGTTGAGCAACCACTGTCAACATAACAGACTTTTCTGTTGCTTTGAGCCTTGACAACGATAGCACATTTTTCAGTCTTCTTTTTCCATACTTATTCATTTTGATTTGCAGGAATTCCTTTGAAGAACTTCCAAGTCTACAATCTTTAGCCAGGTGTCCAAAATTGTTACATTTGTAACATTCGACATCATCTCTCAAATGATCAAATCTGTTGATAATCTGTTGAGTTCTGGAATATCCATTTCTGAGAGATGTCCTGGAACTATATTCATTCCAAACATACGTGCGACATTCTACAGCTCTATGTCCAAACCTTCCACATGAATAACAATGACCATAAAAAATAGGTTGATACATGGGAGGAAATCTTCTTCGAGGGATTGTCTTCCATGGTTCTTCCTACGAGTCTTGATCTCTTGATTTAGTTGGGAGGTCTACCTGCTTGGTAGATTTTGCATATCCATCTTCTTTTGTTGTCATAGAAGGGCTTGACTCCTTTTCGGATTTTTCTTTGTAACCAAGACCAGTCTTGTCATTGCATGATTGTTGATTGCTGATGAGTTCTTCCAATGCCTTTGAGCTGTTGGCGTAGTTTTGAAGAGTTTTTCCATTTTTACTTCCTTTCGTAAAGAGACTATTTCAACTTCCAATGCTTCTCTTCCCTTTATTTCTTTCATGAGCGATTCTTTAATTCGCTTGTATTCTTCAACCTTGATTTTAAGATTTAGGACCTGTTCCCTTTCTGTCTTTGATTTGTCTTCAAGAGTGTTGATGTGCTTCTTCTTAGCCTTGAGCTCTTTGATAACCCTGATCACTTCGTTTTGAAATTCAACCTCAGTCATCTCTTCTTCTCCTTCTTTGTCAGATGCCTCTTGCTTATTGTGCTTGGCCATAAACAATACTCTTTCGTTGATTTCTTCTTCGTTATCACTGTCTTCATTAGATGAGGAGCTATGTTTTTTGGAGAAGAAACTCTTCTTAAGCCATTTCTTCTTGCCTTGCTTGTTGAACTTCCTAGGACTTTTCTTTTCCTTCGTAACAACCTCATTTTTGTGAGGACGCTTGGCTGCAAAATGCCCAACCTCACCACAATGAAAACATATTAATGGAAGTTTACCTTTGAATTTTCTCGTACCTATTTTCATTTTCCGTGTGAAGTAGGCAAATTCTTTATCTGAGAATTCTTCATCTTCTTCCTTTTCTTCATCCTTACAATTGCAAGTTTTTGCTTTCGGAGTCTACTTGTCCTACTCCTTACTAGTCTTCTTGGATGCCGCAAACGCTGTTTCTAAGTGAGATATGTCATCCTCTTCTTCAACCCTCAATCCATATTCCGTAAGAATTCCATGCAATTCATCTATGCTGAGATTGGTCAGATTCAATTTATCTTCCAAGATAGATACCTTTCGGTTGAATCTTGCTGGCAAGGTTCTGAGGATCTTTCGGACAACAATTTTTGGGTTGACAGGTTCTCCCAAACCTTCCAATGTATTTGTTGTTTCATCAACACGCTGAAACTATGCAACAATATCTTCATCTTCCTTCATTCTGAGTTGCTCAAATTTTGCCCTGAAAATTTGAAGCTTTTCTTCTTTCATGTGTGAGTCCCCTGCATATATATTTTCAAGCTTGCCCCATACCTCTTTAGCAATTTTGCAACTCAATACCTTAATATAGACAGATTCGATAAGCCCATTGATAATAAGATCTTTAGCCTTTGCATCATATACCATTTTTTTCTTACCTTGTTCATTCGGGGTCGATGTGAAGCATTTTTCAACGATTTCCCATACTTCGTATCCTTGTGCCAGCAAATGATCTTGCGTTCTTCCACTCCAAAGTGCATAGTTATTTCCATTGAACAAAACTCTATTCTTGGTATATTCCATGATCTCCTTCGAGTTGTTAGACTACTATTGAAGGAACCAAGCTCTGATACCAATTGTTGGAAATACTGAGAGGGGAGGGGGGGGAGAATCAATATTTCTTAGCAATTAGCACTTTTAAATTTTTTCAGAGCATTAGTTAATCTTCAATTATTATTAATGTTTATTTAGTAACAACAGTAAACAATAAAACACAGTAGGCACAACAATTTTAGGTGGAAAACCCCCTCCTGGTCAAAATCCACCGAACACTTTTCTAATAAATTCTTTAATCTTCAGCCCCAACTGAAATGAAATTTAAAACTTTCTAGAATTCTAGAAAATCATTCTTCTCCAGCTCCCACTGGAAGGAAGCCTCAACGCCCTGGTTTCTTTAGTAGTCAATTGAATGGATACCCCAACATCCTAGACCAACCTACCACCCTGAAGTGTTCACAGGATCCAACCTGTAGGCGACTTCATGCACCTGCCTAGCACCTCCCTGCCACCTTATAATGATCAGAAATGAAACAAGAGTGTGGATTCCCTTACCGGGCACAATGATCCACGATACAATATAATTGACAATGATTTTTTTGTACTTGACCGATTACCCAATCACACTATGACTGGCAACCTAACCATGACATCATCCAACAATGACTCCTATATCTCCCAACAATGCCTCTTCAACTTTAGGCATATTGACTTTTTACAGTAATGACTCTTTTGCAATTTTACAATGATGATCTTTTACAATACTGACTCTTGACAAGAACTGATTCTTGACTTGACACGACTTCTTAGATCACTTGCAGCTGTTGAGGTACTATCATGCTTGCTTCAAGTAATGGTACTTTGGCGCTACATGTCCTTCTAGTATGTGTCCGAGTTGTCCTGAAGTGTCCTCCTTCCTGCACATGCATTAATGAACAAGACCCAAACCAATACACAAACAAAATACTTACACTGTCATGCAAAAACACATGTCAGAGATGATATTCAAAATTCAAATGCAAACACTAATCATACATACCTTGCTGTAGCAGACTTACCCTTGACTGTTAATGTGTGTTCCTTACTGCAGTGATCCTTGAATGCATACTTTTTCTTGCCTTCTAGGAGCCCGATATTGACTCTGTTGTATCTATGAAATTTCAGATCTCCAAGGTTTGAAATTTCGTCCTGTGGTAGCCCTCTGAGTCCTCTTTCCAACCCTACAGGTCTGATCGAGATTGGATTCTTCAAGAAAGAGTTATGCCCAATCTCCCACGATGACCTGATTATAGACTGGTTCAGTAGAGCGAACTTGTACGAAGTGCCACGTGTCACTGTTTCGGCCTTCGGCCCTGAAAACGATACCCAACAAACTACAATCTGTCATCTTTTTGTCATTGTTTACGAAATTTAAATCTAATGCTTAGAGAGAAAGTTATGATAGCTCATCTGTTTGATATGGAATTCAGGAGCCTGCAAAACCCTAACTTCATCAGATCATATCTCTGAAAATATAGTGAACCAAGATTTGAAATTCGGTCACTCACAAGGTTCATCAAGATTTCGGCTCAAATGTGTTTTAATTTAGCTTTTGAAGCTTTGTAGAAAAACGTTATAGCGAAAATGCCACGATGACTTGTTTGAAGCAGCGAAATCCTAGAATCCAAGGTTCTAAACTTCAAAACAGACCTTCAAACTTGATCATAATTTTGTGCCCTAACCAGACCTCAATGAAACCTTAAACTCCTAGCAACAAATCCTGCATTAGAAGCTCATGAGGGCCGAAAAATTACAGAGGTCTTCTCACAAGATAGTTCGTTGAAAAGTGCTTGCTTGAGGAGGATATGAGGGTCACTATTTATAGAAATGTCTTGAGTTGAGAGGGTCCTCAACAAGTGAACATTGGAGGGCTTTTAGGAGCATAAAACATTATTAATTATTGACTATTCAATGACCACAACCAATGATGAGTGCCATGCCATAACCCCATGGGGTTTTAACCCATCAATTGGGGTTTCTAACTTCAAACACGAATATCTCCAAAACCATGAAGAACTATGTGGCGTACCATATATCAATTGAAACATCTCGACGAGTAGAATCGATGTAGAAAATCCTTGACTCAGAATAGAATGAGTTGTCAAGTCAAAATGCCCATGCAAGATCGGGGTAGCCCTTGGTGCTGCTTGGGTTGACATCAATGACAACCACTGATCAACACCATGATTGTCTTGTAGTTATTGGGATCAAAGTTGGGACTTGATTTGTGTACCTGTGAATGATGTGATGTGACCATGTCAATGGAATACTTGTATTGACCAGATGGTTGAAGAGATCAACGAAGGAACCAGAGAATGAAGACTGTGCTCAAAGAAGTTTGCTTGGGAACTATCTTTGTCTACTAGTTTGCTTTTGTACATGACCCAAATAGCCACTCTAATATCCCTATTTAGGAATAGGAAGCATGAAGAGGGTGAAAATGTGACCTGAATTTGGGGTTGCATAGGAATACCGTAGAGAGTGGAGATGTGAGAGAACATGGTTGCAAAGTTAGTTCAGATAGGACAGGGGGAGTGGTAGAGGAAGACGTTGTGCCATAAATGTTTAGGGGAATGAGTAGAGGTACACAAGTCCCGTCTCCTTTGAGAAACAAAGAGGCATTGCTACGACAAAGAACACGATGGTAGGAGGCTTTGATGTTGGGGTAAGAGGGGTGTTCATGGGTGATTGCTTGTCAAAACTGGCAGTGGAGAGCCTTGTATTCTTCGTCATACCATTGGTTGCTAGGATAGGTGTTGGTATTTTTGGAGGTGCAAGTGGGTCGAGTGGCGTGAGGGTAGGGATTGAGGGCTACATCCCAGATGCTGGATTGGAGGCAGTTGAACTAGGTAGAGGCAGAGTAGTTAGGAGAATTGGGTCTTGGATGTGAAAATTCCAAATTGGAATCCTATTGCAGCAGTTGGAAATTATTCTGCTAATTATTAATTTAGTTTAACAATTTATTTGCTGTTTGCTACGACAAATACTAAATACATCACACTGCAATCTACACAAATAAAACTGCGGGAGAATAAATGCTAGCACACACATAAAAATAACACAATTATTTTTGGACAAAAGTCCCCGAAGTAACCCAACTTGGGAAAACCAGTGCAACAAATGAGGGTTTTAATATTATGCAACAGTGAAAATTTTGAGTACAATTTGGATGCCCGAAACTGGCAATCCACAACAAGAAAATCTGGGCAAAATACTGAAGGGAATTTCCCTTCTCCCACAAGCAATCTCTGACACAACTTGCCTTTAGAAAACTCGGCCTCCAAACCCCAGCGTGAGCCTCTCCTGCGCTGCCTCTGCGTTGTCTGCCACGCTTGCGGCTTGAAACTGCCACTGATGAAGTCGTTCTACCTCCAATTGTTGAGGAAATTCTTTCTTCGGCCTTCTGGAACCTCTGCTCGGCCTCTGGAATTGAGAACGATATTTTCTCACCAGCAAATCAATCAAACTGTTGAAGCTAAAGCCTCTATGCTACCTCTCTGGGATAACTTGGCCCTCTTGCTACTGCCTCTTCAGATATGGAAATCTTTCCTCCAGATCATTGTCCCTGGCCCTCTCACACTGCTTCGATCTCTAGCTCTCTCTCCAACGACTGACTACTGCTACTTTGGAAATCGATTTGCTCAGAAATCAAACCTCTCAAGTGTCTTCTCCATCATTAGATCGATCTCCTCTTATAATCCTCTGTTGGAGCACCAACGACCAAGATTAAAACTTAATCAATGGCTAGGATCATCTCTGGACCGATCTGAGTGAGTTTCTAGATGATTCTCGCTTTGACTTAATTAATACTGATTAATTAACCATATTCCCTAAGTTTAGACTTAGGAAATATTTAAAAACTGGTTAATAATCTAATTAAGTCATTTCTAGGCGGAATTTCCAGAAATGATTTCTGGGTTTTGGAGATCTCATGTATTCTAGCCTCTCCACAAAATTTCAAGGCTTGAACGCATCCGATGCTATAAAAATTAACATTGGAGGGGAGCATTTGACAGAATTGGGTGGTAAAGGTGTCTAGGTCCCCTTCATTGAAATGAAAAATAGTTTGGGGTGGGCCCTAAGGGGAGTTTGGTGGGAGAGGGGTGTTGTCAGTGCATAGAGAAGGAAAAAAGAGCATGGTTTGCGAGGGGGATGGGGGATATAGATAAGTGGTGAATGAAGGGGAGTAAGCTCGGGATAGAAGGGACATAATCAACAACATTTGCCCCACCACCATGAGGGTGACATGTGGAAAAGTGAGAATTTGGGAAACATGGGAGCCCATTCAGAATCAACCAATCTTGGTATTCTTCTAGTTGAATCAGGTGTACCCAAGACATATTAGACATCCATTGAAGCCTCACTAACACTGGATCTCTCTTCGACATGTAGAATGCATCTTTTGAGTGGTTGTGGAGAGGAATCTAAAGGGCTCTAGTGTGGGTGTTGAAGTTGACTAGGATGATAACTTTCCCAACTGCGAAGAACTGGATGATATTGGTTATCAAATTTATAAAGGGGTCCCTGTTAGGGGTATGGATATCAAACAAGGAAGAAGTTAGAGGGAAGTAATAGACTGTAATATAAATGTCCCTAGGGAAAGGGGAAACGTCTCTAACTTGAACCCACATAAATCTAGCAAAATCATCGGTGGCCATCAAATATATCTCTCTCAAGGGAGTCTTTAACGAAACAAGCAACTTTGCTTCAGATCAAATACCACCTAAGCTCTTTGTCTCTTGTCTGCATGTTGGGAATCAATGGTGCCTATGATGTTTGGGAGAGGTAGAATAGTGCTCTCACGAGTCTCGATGATGAATAGGACACCCGATGATCTCGAATCATTGTACACGAGACCATGATGACCAAAAAGACTCATTGCTATTCCAACAACTGATGGAAATTCCTGCGCTCTGTCGCCTCTCCCATCATGCTCATCATTTGGAAGCCTTAGGTTAGGATTCCCACCCGGGTGGAAGAGTTCTAGATGATTGAGCAGAGGTTCCTGATGACATCCCACAACCTTGCATGGCATGCTATTGTAACTTGCTCTTTAGAGCACTTGATCTCCTCAACTTGTGATCTGGTGAGATCTTCGTTAAGGAAGATATTATAGGGAAGAGAGAATACTTATGCATAGCTTCGAGGGCCCAAAATTGATCAACTGTAGATTTGAATTGGAGGAAAAGAGTGGAGTTTGAATCAGAGTAAAAGAGTGGAGTTAGACTCGAGCCAAGTTCTATCAAGGGGTAGATTAGGGAGATCCCAATTGTCCCTGAGAAATAAGGTCCCAACTAGCATGGGATTTGATGATGGAAGAGGTGGACGGAGTTCCCTCACCTTGAGGCGTAATTCTCGTGTCCACTTAGCACATTCCTCCATAAGTTTAGCCTATAATACTTCCTCTACTACTTCTAGGAGGGGGTGTTGTAGTCTTTCCTCTTACTACTTGTGCCCATGGGTTAATGTGTGTTTTTATTTCATGTTGAAATGAAGCCCACTGGGATCTACTCTCTTCTTGCTTGCTTGTAAAATTAAGAATTTCCACTTTTAAGGCTTCACTAGAGGGGTTGTGAGGGCACCTTGTTCTTTTCTTTCGTTTAGCTGTGTCTACAAAGGTATGTTCTCAACCTCCATTTTGCTACTCTATTGGTGAATTCAGAGACCTCTGTTTGTAAGGCTAAGTTTGATAGCTCCAAGAGTTCTAATCTTGTGAGCAGGACTTGAATAATGTTGTTGCTACTCCCCTTTCCACAGTTTTGTATATCAAAGTTTGTGACCCCAATGATTATCTTAATGCTGGTGTCATCTCCAACCAAGAGATTTGCCATCCAATCACTATAATTAGCTGTAGGGGAGGAGTCTATGCTCACCTATAACAAAGGAGATTGTTGGATCACTTGCAATGTGGTCATCAAAATGGGATGATGAGGTGAACCTCCCAAGGGCAATGGGGAAGGTCATACAAACCAAGCCGATTTTCCAAGAGAGAGATGAATTTAGGTCAAATACATGCAAGAACTCCTTATATAAGGTCCCAAGGCATTAAGGTAAGAATGCCATCCCTCCATTCCAGATGTGGTAACCTATTGAACTAGGGTGCAAATTAAAAGCATATTTTAACCCATTGGACATCTTGGGGTGAAGGTGCAACTCCATTTTCAGGGTTCAAAATCAAGTAGAATAGTGGGAATGATTTTTGAAGTTCTAGGCTCAAAGGGTAATATCTCTAGATCCGGGCCATGACTTGCAAACTCACCTTAACCCATCTAAAGCATGGTTATGAGGGTGCTATAGTCCAAATTTCATGACCCAAGGATGACTACAACCAAAAAAATCATCAACTGAAATTTTCCCTCCTATAAACTTTAGTTAGGAGCTTATCTATATACAATCAGTTATTTAGAAATTCCTCTCAAGTGTTTCTAAGATCCATTGAGGGTAGGCTATGGCTCAAATTTGGTTGTCCTAAGTGAAGAGGCGCTGTGGGAATTAATTTATGAAGTTTTCATGGAGTTAAGCTCCATTGGTTGAGTTGTAGATGAGACTTCTAGCTTAAGTTCAAATCAATTACAAATGGAGCAACATGTTGAAACCCGCTTACAAATCATATTACTATACTTGGTTTTTTCTCATTGGCTATGGGGTATTACCACACGATATTGGAACAACCATTTCATGAGACCAAAGTTCCCCACTCCTGCATGCTTCATGGAGTCGTTTTCCTTTGGGAATGATCAAGATATACAAGCATTTGGAAAAGGAGGGTAGTTCGGTTTGGATCAAGGAGGAATAAAGGAGATCAAGGAGAGAAACGAGAGGACTATAAAACATGCAAGAGGCACCCATAAAAGAGCAGAAGAGTGTAGATGAGATAATTATATTAATTTCCAACAAGTGACCACAAAAGCAGGCCAATGGGACTACAAAGAACAATGATGCTGATACAAAGCAAGAGTACCAAAATGTCTCCTATATAAAGAGTGAAGCATGAGATCTATGCTAGAATATGGAAAACATGAAAACCACTCGGCTCCAAGTGCCGATGAAAGTAATGGGAGGGAGATGTATGGAGAGAGAGGATCCGAGAGCTAGACCATGGTCCAATGGATCTATCTCTCATAACATACAAGGTTGGATGAAGAAAACTCAAGATAGAATAGTGTCTCGAGGAAGAGCTTGGGGAGGATCTAGATTGCCTACTGCACTGCTATCTAGAAGAAGTATCCCATCGCTAGTTTCTGGGTGATCTTGTTTGCCTGTGGGTACAAGATTTGGCCAGGTGATGTCTTTGGGGAGGGGGAATGGTCCCTTGTGCCTGGATCGATATAGGGTTAGATGCAATGCTACTATCAATTTGTCTCTTGGTGCCCCTCGCTGATGGCAGCACTAGAAAGGAGGTAATCTGTTGAGTGGGGTCCAATCTAAGCGGAGACTAGGGAATATGGGCACAAAGCTTGAGGGTCTCTTGTGTTGAAATATGATAACGACATGCAATCATGATTTAATGTATTTGTTGTAAAGAGAAAAATAAATTTATTATTGTCATTCTCGAGGCATGGATTTCATACTCAAGGTTATTTGATTTATGGGTCAAGCACCCATTGAGTGCTTCTAGGGCTTGTCATTGAGTCTACAAGTCATAAGAGTCATTGTCATGTATGGAAGACCCTTTTGGGCATGTTACATATTGTAAGGAAAATTTATTTGAGTCAAAATTAGAGTCAAAGACCCTCTAAGACCTTGTCATAGTGCTACAAACTAGTCGACCTTCAAAAGGAGCAAGTTGGGCCTATTAGGGCACTCAAGAAAGCCTATATATAGGAGCATTTGATCTCATTCAAAGACACATTCATCCAGCAACAAGAAGTTTGATCAAGGCAAGAAGGAGACCTAAAGAAGAGCAAGGAAGAGGAGGTGAAACAAGCAGAAGAAAATCAAAACTTTTGGATTTGTTTTGGGTTACGTCTCTTCTCACATGCGAGATCTAGGGCATCACCTTGCTGTAGTAAGGACGAGTTGCAGAAGACGCTGAAGTTTGGGTGACAAGAAGTTAATTTTGCAAGCATAGTAATCAAGGAAGAGAACGCTGCCCTAGTGAAGAAGAAAAGAAGCAAAAATCACCATAATACCCTCACATGTGCCATCTATGGTTTCTGCAGCAGCAGGGCGAAATTACAGTCAAAGTTGCAGGTCCAAAATCTTGGTAAAAGGAGAAGCGGATGCTGCTGGAAGGCACATTTGACTTGGGTTACCTTTAATATAAGGAAGTGCTTCAAGGAGAAGTTTGACTTGGTCTTAAAGGAGTCTTGGTCAAGGGTCATAGGTCTTGGAATTCGTCAATTGAAGTTCTATAAGAGGAGAAGAATTCTTGTGGGTTTTCCTCTCAATGGGAGAGGTTTTGGCCCTGGCTGATATCCTAAATCTTGTGTCCTCTTGTCTAATTGTTTGTTATTGTTTGGTAGCTGTTTGATGATAAGAACACTAACTATATTCATGTGAAAGAAGAAGATAATCAAGTTAAGTAAAAATACATCACAAGCAATTACCAAAGTAAGAGAAATCACCTAATTTGTTGCCTCTATATTTCTCAACATGGTTTCAGAGCTAAGGTGACTACGACAAGAAGAAAAGGCAACTTAAAGATCATTATTGAAGGAGGATACATAAGGGCTGAGCACAAGGAAATCATCAAGAAGAACTAACCCACTCATCTTGAAGGAAGGAACTAAGAAGACCTCAAAACCCTAGCTCATTCAAAGACAAGTTCTACACTTGAAGCATTCTTGGGAAGCTCACACATCATCATCTCAAGGAAAAGAAGACCTTAAGGACCCCACCTCTACTCAAAGAAGGACTGCACACTTGAAGCATCTTGAAGTCCCCATTTCAAGGAACCAAGAAGAGGCATTGCCATCATGATCAAGGAATCAAGGTGATCTCCTTCTCTTTGAATTAAGGATCACTTTTCAAGGCATACTTGAAGGAAGACATCTTCATCAAGTAGACATCTTCTATTATCAACATCATCAAGTTGAAGATTTCATCATCTAGGAGTATCTTCACTTGACAAGTAAGTACCTTTATATCTATGTCTGAATCTATCAAAATGACCTCATTTTGCAAGGATAGCAACAAATTAGTTGGGTCATCAAATTTCCTTGCATGGAAGAATAGGATAGGTTTGATCCTTATAGAGAATGAAGTTATTGGGCATGTTAAGGGTTCAATCACTAAACCACCAAAAGAAGAAGCTCAAGCTCTAGCGAAATATATGAAAGAAGTAAGGACTCAAAGAATCCTTATAGAGTCAATCAAGGATTCCCTTATCCCTTATGTAGCGAAGTTATAGAACTCAAAAGAAATCTATGATAAGCTGGTAGAATTATTCTCCGTAAGCACTGTAGGAGAAGTGATATCTTTGAGAATCGAGTTGTACAAAATGAAGGTATCAAAGGAAGAGGGGATACCCTCATAACTTATGAGGGTGTCACAAATAAGAGACCAACTACAGGAGTTGGGGGAAATAATCCCTGATAGAGAGATGACCACCGTGGTGCTCAATGCACTACCTGATGAATGGGGTAACTTTGTATCAAGAATCTATGGAAAGAAGGAAGCTACTCCATTCAGTGAACTTTGGTCATTATGTAAGATTGAAGAAACCAGATTGAAGGCAAAAAGTAATGTTGGATCAAATGAACAAGTTCAAGCATTTGTTGTGCTAGGAGAAAAGGAAAGTTTAGGAAGTTTGGTCCTCAAAAAAAGAAGAAGATCGATATGTCAAAGATCCAATGCTATGGCTGTCAGGAATATGGGCATTTCAAGAGAGATTGTCCTAAACTCAAGAAGGACAAGAAGAAAATGAAAGAAAGGAATGAAGCCCATGTCATTGAAGAAGTGGAAGAACCTGAAAAGAGGAAATCACATGAGGAAGTGAAAGATCTATACTATGACTGAGATAATCTCCCTCACTCGGTTCTTTTCAGTGTTTGTAAAAGATAGCTATCATGATAAGAAGCATCACAAGGATGATAGATTGCATTAGAATTGAGATAGAGATGACTTCATCATAAAAGGCATGGAAGCATAGTTGGAGTAGAAAGTCTACATGGTTGTAGCAGTCATCATGATAGAAAGAAAGTAATTCATGGCATCTCCATTAGAAGCATTGAAGGATAACCATAACAACAATATATATGGTTGAAAGAAAGTCATCTAGCATGACAAAAGATAGAAAGAAATCATCATACATCATCATTAGGAAGGAGCATTTGCAAGAAGAGGATAATCAATATCCTCCATTGGAATCTTCATTAGAAGGTTCACCTCAACTTGGAAGAAGCAAGTGTCTCGGTGATGGTCTACATTCAACTTTGTGTGGGATCCTTTGTTTAGAAGAATGATGGTATAGGAGTGCAACATGGTTGAAGTACTTTCAAGCAAGGAAAGAAAGTTGCCAAAGGAAGTCTAGATGACCAAAAGGAGAAAAGAGGTACACATATATTTGACGGATTAAGTCATGTCATTATATGTAATTGCAGGTAGCATTGTTGAATGCTCTATCTCATGAGCATGATCGAAGAAGAAGGATCTCTTCCTTTAGAAAGATGCATGAAGGCATATGCCTTGAACTAGTTTCACATATTGATAGGATGAAATCAACATAATATGACCTCATATGGAATATGAGGTGGTTGACAAAGATGAAGGAACTATGTATAGAAGTTCCTGGGGAGCAATATGTGAAGAAAGCAAGAAGAGTTCGTGAAAGATGCAACTATTGTCACATAAGATAGGATAAGTGATCAATATTTGATAACTAGAAGAATTAGCTATGGCATCTCCATAAAGAAGATATGAAGACTTTGACAAAGTTTGTAAAGGAAGGAGACCCTTGACATCGAGAGGCTTGGAGATGTGTTTATGAATGTACAAGATGTTAATGTTGCAAGAAGCAGATGTCATGATGAAAGGCCATCATAAAAAGGTAATTTTGATTTGATGTTCATTTCGATTTTTGAAATCATCTGGTTGGGTTGAAACAAGGCAACCAAAAGAGAGTTGTAGATGTTACCTACAACTAATACTTATGGGAATGGATGGAAGATCCTGAAAGAAACATGACTTGGAAGAGGCAGCTATGTGAAGAAAGAGCTAGATGTGGACTAGAAGATCACTTTCCGATGCAAAGAAGGATGACGTGACTACTGGTTCAACGCTATGGTTCATTGAAAGGAAAGTGATGGATGGCCGATGCCCTACGAAGAAGATCTAGAAGATGAAGGCTCTATAATGAAGAAGATGAAGTTCATGACATTGAAAGGAGGAGCCCTACAAGTAGCTGATAGTACCATGATCTCCACCAAAGAGCAGATAGCTGCTGTTGCTAACAAGTCCCTAGTTAAGAGGGAGCTTGGACAAGTCCCTGGGTAAGAGAGAGCTTGGGTATATTCCTTTTATAGGAATGAGTATATCTTCCCTAGTTGAGAGGGAGTGATAGACACATCATTCTTGTCTTCATATTGTGAAGAAAGAATGGAGGATTGGGTAAGCATCTGAGATTGATTCCAATACTCTTTGAGGATGTGGTAGGACATCCAATAGGTAAGAGCAGTCGAAGAGGAAATTCCTTGAGGATGTGTTATTCCAAGATAGGAATTGTCCTAAATGGACATACCTTGTGAACACCCTGGTGGGGTATGTGCTTTGAGAGACAATGATGATGGTGTCTATCAGTGATTGGTCTTGCCATCATTATGCTCTAATGTTGTGGAGAGATAGAGCTATTAGTCAAGGCCTTGCTATGTGACAATGCTGGTTGGTATGATGAGATGCTCTAACATAAGCTAAGGAAGTAGCTTATGTGATGGCTTTACCAATCCGACTCTTCTTATGAGAATTCTTCAGTTTGAGAATGTCCAAGTACCTTTATATAGATTATGAATACCTCTCTAGTTAAGAGGGAGTGTTGAAATATGTAACTAGGTTCGGACTTCATAATGACATATGTAATCATGATTTTATGTATTTGTTGTAAAGAGAAAAATAAATTTATTATTGTCATTCTTGAGGCATGGGTTTCATGCTCAATGTTATTTGATTTATAGGTCAAGCACCCATTGAGTGCTTCTAGGGCTTGTCATTGGGTCTACAAGTCAAAAGAGTCATTGTCATGTATGGAAGACCCTTTTGGGAATGTTACATATTGTAAAGAAAATTTATTTGAGTCAAAATTTGAGTCAAAGACCCTCCTAGACCTTGTCATAGTGTTACAAACTAGTCGGCCTTCAAAAGGAGCAAGTCGTCCTATTAGGGCACTCAAGAAAACCTATATATAGGAGCATTCGACCTGTCACCTCATTCAAAGACACATTCGTCCAACAACAAGAAGTTCGATCAAGGCAAGAAGGAGACCTAAAGAAGAGTGAGGAAGAGGAGGTGAAACAAGCAGAAGAAAATCAAAACTTTTGGATCTGTTTTGTGTTACATCTCTTCACACGTGTGAGATCTAGGGCATCACCTTGCTACAATAAGGACGAGTTGTTGAAGAAGCCGAAGTTTGGGTGACAAGAAGTTAATTTGCAAGCTGAGTAATCAAGGAAGACAAGGCTGCCCTAGTGAAGAAGAAGAAGCAAAAACCACCATAATTCCCTCACACGTGCCATCTAGGTTTTCTGTAGCAAGGGCCGAAAATTGCAGGCCGAAATTACAATCAAAGTTGTAGGTTCGAAATCTTGGTAAAAGGAGAAGTGGATGTTGCTGGGAGGCACATTTGACTTGGGTTGACTTTAAGAGAAGGAAGCGCTGCTTGAAGGAGAAGTTTGACTTGGTCTTGGAGGAGTCTTGGTCAAGGGTCATAGGTCTTGGAATTCGTGAATTGAAGTTCTATAAGAAGAGAAGAATCCTTGTTGGTTTTCCTCTCAATGGGAGAGGTTTTGACCCTAGCTATAGCCTATTTCTTGTGTCCTTTTGTCTCATAGTTCTTTATTGTTTGATGATAAGAACACTAACTATAATCATGTGAAAGTAGAAGATAATCAAGTTAAGTAAAAATACATCACAAGCAATTATCAAAGTAAGAGAAATCATCTAATTTGTTGCTTCTAGATTTCTCAACATCCTGCATGTAAAGAGTTACACAACTTTGATTTGAGTATCAAAAGATATTGGATAGGGCCTAGACCCCCCTAAACAAACAATGGTATCTCCCACAAATCTCATAATAAATGGGGTAGCGGAATATCAAGTGCTTGTCTATCTCAACCTCACGAAGATGGCACAATGCGCAGATCCTCTCTGCCCATACAATCAGGTGGTCCATATCAACTCAAAGTCTATGTGAACCCACTTGGAACTGGTGTAGGGGGACATAAAGAGAGTACGCCTAATGAAGAGAAGTATATGGGGGTTGCATAATGAGTCCACCCCTCACCTTTATGAAGTGTTTAGCATAGAAGACCATCTTCAAAGATAACCTGTCCTGAGGGTTTGTCCAAGTGACTTGCAAAATTTGTTTGTATATGTCATCCTAGGACCTAGAGAATCTTGTTCAACTGTTGTCTAGTAGGTAGGAGGTGGCCAAGTGCATCCACAAAGTATTTGAAAGGAGGAAGGCAATCCATCGAAGGTTTGAGACCCCTGTAAACCAACACTTGCTGTGACCATGAGGGCAAGATAAGGTAATGGACTCTGATGAGCAATAGCCCATCTATGGGTACTGGGCTTGACTCGTCATTGAATCGATGAAACCTTGAAGGCGAAATCCCGTGAAGTGAAACTAGGCAGATAATAGTCTTGAGTTGGAAGATGTGAGCACCAAACTCTACAAGGATGATGTGTTGGGGTACTATTTGTTTGCATTTTATCAAAGGAGAAGTGTCTGCACTCTCTCTATTAAAGCCCAATTAGCCTCCAATAAACAAGGTCCCCAAAGCTTTGAACTGTAAAGGATTGTAGGCTGAATAAAGGAATCTAGGAGATACTTCTTAGACAGAATATCCTCAAAACAATGATGGAAACACTGTCTCTCATGAGTAGCTAAGCAACCATACCCTCTGTTTACGTGAGGTTGACAAGCATGTCAAAGACTAAAGCGAGGTGTAATATCCCAAATGGAATATTTGGCTAATTTTTGGTATTAAGTTCAACCAAAATTCTTCATATAAAAATTTCATCCATTTAATAGAAAATTGCTTGTAAAATATAACAAGCAAAATATGACAACTCAAATAACACAATAAATGGAAACAAGCTCAGCTTATTTTATTAACTGGAATAGGATTTACAAATTGAGTCATTGAGATAAATAAACTGACCTCCAAAATAATCTGCTCCAATGCTAACCCGAGCCTCCAAAACTGGTTGAAAAACCAGTAAGTGCCCCTGTGAATTCTGAATAAATTCGCCGAGGGATGAGATAGGTTTTCATCCAATCTCATTGGATAACCCAAGGGTTTCTATCCTAGGGCTACTGAAGTTGAGAACTAGGCTCTCCAAACCTCGCCAAAGACAAATAAACAAATCTAAGATCTCTCAAATGATTGGCTTTCCCTCCTTTTAAAGATTGGATAGACCTCTCTTTCAAATCTAGAAATACTTTATTTTATTATTTTAATTTCCATTCTAGAAGATTCTCCTCCTTATTTTATAACTTTTCCCCCTTTTTGGCCTATTTCCTTCAATTAAGCATTTTCCCCTTTTTATTTAATTAAGTGACTAATTAAAGCCACTTTTAATATACGAAAAATGGTAAGTCCGCCTCTACGATTTCTCAGGCTACTGAAAGTCACTTTTCATCATCCCATCATGTTGATCTCTTTGTTCTGGTTCCAATAGGCTATTACACTAAGGTGTTCCTCCAAATAATCTACTCCCCACAACACCTTTAGTGCTTTTAATTGAGATATGCTCATTGCTAATTATAACCCCATTTTACGGGAATCATCGGAACACAATGAAACCAAGAATGAATCGTGCAAAATTGACCTTGATGGTGAAATATGCCAAGCAAACTCCTTCAGAACCCATAAAACTCCTCCAAAACCATCCGGGCCCTTTGATGATGTAATTTCGCTCCTGTAAACTGGCTGCCGCCACCTTGGAAGTCCATCTTGACCGCATCATAAGGGAAATTGAAAATGGGGACATTACATGAGGCCCTGTGACTTATACCCCCGAATAAGTACAAGTGTTGGTGACCTGATTCCCTGAATCACCTCTCCCCAAAAAAATAAATGGTGGTCTAGTAGACTTTCCTTCGACACATTGAAGATCATCACCTTGGTTTTACTAAGGTTGGTTTGCAAATGTAGAAGATCACAAAAAGTGCCAAAGCATCTAACTGACTTTGCTGCTCCTTTGCAAATGACGCCAAGAGTATCACATCATCAATAAAGAGTAGGATAGAGATTAAGACCTGGTATAGGAGGCACACATCATTGCCCTTGATATGTATCCTATAGAAAGGACTCAGCTCATCTATGTAGATAACAAAAATGATGGGGGACAGAAGAAACCCCTGTTTGATCCCAATGGTACTCTTGATAAAATTAGAGATCCCATGTGTAGCATGGAGACAACCAAGAACCAACAAGTACAACTACGCGATGGCATTCAGGAGCATCACAAAAATATTGATGACTCAAACTCTTTGGAATAAGGCCTCATGAGGGATAGTGTCAAAATCTTTTTGGAAGTCTAGAAACAAGCAATAGACTTTCAAAAGTGATGTTGCACCTCCTCAGTAATGGCCCATGGTGTAAGGATGTAATCAATGATTTGATGTGTTGGTCGAAACCTTGCTTGTTGTAATATCCCTAGGGAATTTTTGCCCTTAGGGTTAAAGAACATATGAAAAATTGTACCAATATTACTATATTTATTCTAATCTTAGACAATGATGATATTAAATGCACCATAGTGTAGTAAAACAATAGATTTCATCATCACACCAATAACTCACAACCACAAATTCACATTCTTACTCTTAGTGTTTGCGGCAACAATAGTCCTGGTTGTACAATACTTATCAATTCATAAACTGTGACCGTCTTTTATTGCACACTCAACACTTTACACCAGAATTATAACGACAGTCAAAACACATAAATAACCGGCTTACAAGTTTATAAATATCCTTGTTGCCTCAGGGAATGCCTTATGGATACTTTGCTACCCAACACCCTCCTCCTTTGACCAATCCGATGCCCTAGAACAGGCTTTCTGCTGCCAAGGTAAAGTTTTCGCTGCCCTGAGATTGCCCTAGCAGATTCCTGTGTCAAGCTATTGCCCTGAAATAGCTTTTACACTGCAACAAAGGCTACTTGTGGTCCAAAATAAGGCTGCCACTACCTCAACAATGCCACCGAGTTGCTCCTTGAGTCAATTCTCCACAGAAACTCTTCTTTGCTGCCACAAATGTAATTCAAAGTGCTTGTGATGTCAAAAGGAGAGCTCCGCAGCCCTAGAACTGCCCTAACCAATCCCTTTGTTGACCTAGAATGGCCTCCACCAGGTTCTGGGAGGGATCTGCTGACCTAGAAAAAACTTGTTGCTCCAAAAAAACAAACTACCTCGCTGCCCTAGAGAAGAGTTGCAATCTGCCTCGCTATCTTGGATGGAGACCTCTGGATGCCTCGCTGCCTTGGACATAGGTCTAAATCTGTCTTGCTGTCTTGGACAGAGGCATCAGGATGCTTCACTGCCTTGGACAGAAGTCTAAATCTGTCTTGCTGCCCTGCCACAACCTTAGAATGGGAGAAGGTGCCACAGAATGTCTCTTAGAGCCAATTATCCCACTGAAATCTCTGTGCTTGCCAAAAAAACCAGATAAAGGTGCCTCCGAAAATTATGCCAAACAGTGGAGATAAAGAGAGGGGATTGGCTAGGGTGAGATCATCACCACCGAAACCAATCAAAAGAAAAGGGGTCTTAAAACCCTCAGAGCCTCAGTGCACAAAACAAAAATATCTAATCAATCGTTGATGAGAATAATGACCCTCCTCTCTCTTATTTATAGAGTCCCTTTGGGGTATCTTCTCCTTAATTTAATTTGAGGGGTTACACGTTTGCCTCTACTTAGCCCCAATTCTGGCTTCCTTTGAAAATGTTGCCCCAATTACCGCAATTTACACAATGTTGCCCCAAAAGCATTGGATAATGGGTTTCCCTCTTTATCATTGACTATAGCCTATGGGGTTGGATAGGCTACTTCATCCCCCCTTAGTCCATTAATTAGTAGGGAACATTACAGTTCCCCCTTCCCGACAATGCTTGTCCCCAGGCAATTGCAAGTTCAGGTGCTGCAAATTTTGCCTCCTTGCTTTCGAGAATGAGGACCTCTCAATTGATGACTCATATCTCTTCCTTTGAAGTTTGATCATTTCCAATCCATCCATCTCCATTCAAAGCAACTGATGTAACAGTCCCTGGCTCTTCTTCATATTCACCGCATCATGAACATTTGTAACTGCAAAAACTACCCCTAAATGTCTCGAAATGCCCAAGCGACCAACACTGAAGTTTGGGATGATGTTGATATTAAAGCCCAGATTAAAAGTGCCACTTTTTCATAAATAGGGCAGGTTGTACTGTGACTTCCGTTGAGCAAATGATGCCCCAAAATATGCTTTCTGAAGTTCCAGCATATCAACATACGGTCCTCCCATGTAATTCCTTACTATGTAAGGATCACTCAAGCCTGCAGCCATTTAGGCATCAAATTGAGTAGCTGTCCTCTTGCAAATACTGAAGGTACAACAATTCAACTGACATTTGAAGTTCAGTTCTCATTTCCTTACTTTTACATTTTGTATGGCTAATGCCAACATTGATTCTGAAAGGGCTGATAAATTTGAATTTGTTGTGGATTTTGAAGATTTGGAAAATCCCCCAACTGCACAGATGTTGCTCATATTTCCTCTAGCTTCTTTACCCTGATAACCTGCTTTGGCAAAGTCATTTATGATCTTGGGACTTGCAGATAAGTTCTCAAGATTGCTCAATCTTGCAGGAGGGAAAGTTCTGTCTGTTGATTATTTATCGTTAAGTGCAGGAAGGCCAGTAGATGAAACACTGTTACCAGTCTTGCTTGTCCCTGTGAATGCTGAAGGGTCAGTGGCCAAACCATTGGAAGAGATAATTTTTATTTTCGAAGATTGCATATTCGTAAATGGCCTTGGGGATGAAGCTCTCAATAAAGCTGAACAATTATCTGTCATGAAGACTACCGCTACTGCTCAATGAATCCACCGTTGGAGATACAGTAGTGGATGTTTTTTCTTTCATGATATTTAATGCTTTGAATGAGTTCTCATGAGAAAAGATGGCTTTGCATTTGAAATTAAAGAGCCTGAATGTCAATTAGAAGCTTGAAAGGCCAACTTTCCATTGGAGGTCACACTTTAAAAACCTCTGCCTGCCTTTTTGTAGACACCTGAGAGCTCAGAGTATCTTTAATGGCTCTCTATCTATCAGGTACTAACTTCACTTTGTCCAATTTAGCTGAAAGCCTAGAGTGTGATGTACCATAGTTATGTTTCCTGCTGGTCAGGCATGCTGGCTTCAACACCATCCTCAAGTTCGGAGGTGTCTCAACTCTCTTTATACTTGCATTCTGTTGCAACTTGTAGCCTTCGCACAGCCAATCACCTTCAGGTACCTCATCTAAAACACTTGGCATGTAGTAAATGTGTTCAACACCTTCATTACACATGCTGCAGACAATGAGCATCTCTTCATAACCTTTATCCCCACAAATATTGTATACTTTAACATCATCGCATCCTGAAAGAGGTCCACTAGATTTTTCGAGGAGTGTCTGGCATGAATGTGAATCTTCTAAACCGTTGGCCATTTTAGAGGGGTCAACATTGATGTTCACATTATCAATATGAAAATCTTCTTCCAATTTGATTTCTGCATCTTGAAAAGTTTCTTCCTTATGTTGATTTGGGGTAGCATTAGATGCGCTTTGGCCATGAAAATTGGTGGAGAGGCTAAAGCACATGAGATTTCCAAGACCCATAAATGGTTTGGAAAGATTCTACCCGGTTAAGGAGATATTAAAATAATTCATATTTTTAATGGAGTCCCTGAGTCTAAAATATTAAAATAATTCATATTTTTAATGGAGTTCCTGAGTCTAAGCTTAGGAAAAATAAAATATTAATGGGTATTAATAGAAAACTGAGTTAGAAGGTTCCAAATGACATGGATCAAGCCAAATCTAATCTTAGCCGTTGATTAGAGATGTAATCTCGGGCGTTGAAGGACCAACAGGAAAAGTATAAGAGGAGGCTTGAGGGTCAGTTGGAGAATACACCAGAGTGATCAGTCATTCGATTTTCTAGAGCGGGGTTTGCTAAGAGAAATCAAATCAGTGATCAGTTGCAGCGAGAGGCAGTGAGTAGGAGGCAGAGAGGCAGAGATAGTGCTGAGAGACCAACGCAAAAGTAGAGAGGCAGACGCTGAGCCAGAGGGAGCTATGCAGAGGCAGAAAGGACTGCGCAGAGGCCAGAAGGGCTTGCATCATCCACGTAGAGGTTGCGTAGAGCCTCAGAGGGCTGACGCTGAGCTTCATATTGTGCTGGAGAGTGTTTCGTGGGGCAGACTTTCGAAATATCTGCTTCCGAATAGAGAGGTATTACTGCTGAATTATTTTCTCTGTCGAGTGAGCCAGTTTGGCACCCAGTTGTACTCAGAAAGAATGCATAATAAAATAACCCTCAGAATTGTTGCACTGGTTTTCCCAAGTTGGGTTTTTCCGGGGACGAGTTGTCCAAAAATAACGGTGTCACTTATGTGTTTGTTATTTTTGTCAGCGGTTGATTTATAGATGGTTGAGACTGTATTGTGTTTATTTCAGTATTTATATGGTTAAATAACTTGTTCATAATTAACAAGTAGGCGAAATAAACCAGAGAATATAGATAAAATTTCTAACGGGTAATACTTAGAAATTTCAACATGGTATCAGAGCATTGCAGATCACATGAGAGTTGAAGGCACCGACTAAAGCAGAGCATTTGCACCAGAAACAACTGTCCTGAGTGACAAAAGCTGTTCCTTGCAGAAAGTAGCAGAGAAGGGTTGACGCAGAGGGATTGCGTCATCAATTCGGGCCAGAGAGAGACCAGCACAGAGGCTGAGGAGGACAGAAAAGGCTCATGAAGAGCCACGCAGAGACTAGGAGGGTTGACACAGTTGGCTAGGGGAGCATTTCAGCCAGTGTTGGGATTGCGCAGAGCTTAGAGGCTCAATTCTTCAGTTGCTAGGGCATAGGAAGTTGTGGGAAGATTGCGGGGAGTGAAGCTGGTGGGGTGTTGTTGCTACCGAGACAGAACAGTACCTAACGGGGCAAAACCAAGGTAGAGGTAGTCGCTACCTAGGCAGATTTCTAGCCAAGAAATCCAAATCAGTGTTGCAGGTGCATAGGAGATCGGAGAGGTGCGACTCGACAGTTGGCAGGGGGATTTGCAGGAGGGAAATCAAGACTTAGAGGGAGTCGAAGAGAGAACTTCTAGAGGGAAGTAGAGACATGGAGGAGTTGGAAGGAAGAGCAGAGAGATGGCCATGAATGGACTGAGAGATCAAGACAGGCTGGATGGGGTGTTCAACTTTGTCGTCTACAAGGCCAGGATCCTGTCCATTCTAGATAGACATCGCATCAAGGCCTTCGCCTTGAGAATGATGGCTATCCCAGTTGACCCAGTTGACAATGAAAAGTACGAGGAAGCAATGGCCAAGGTGAAATGCATAATCCTTGATGGGGTCAAGAATCATGTGGTCCAGGATATTGCTGAGAAGGAACTGACAAAGGAAATGTGGGACACCTTGAAGACGTTGCATCAACACACTTCTGTGCAGAGGAAGATGTTACTTTAGAATCAGCTGTGTTCATACCAGATGCAGAAGGGGGAGCAGATAGATCACTTCCTTGGTAGATTGAAGGAGATCCGGGACCAACTGACTTCCATAAGGGCCACGCTGGATCAGGAGTTGATGGTGAGGACCGCTCTAAATGCAGTCTCCAAGGAGTGGGAGACATTCGTCTAGAGTATTCTGGGTAGAGCGAATCCTCCAGATTGGGAAGAATTGTGGGTGGCTCTTTGCCAAGAAGAGATCAGACTACTGTCCAAGATGGGAAGTAGTAGCAAAGGAGTCCAGATCAAGAAAGAGGAGGAAGAGGATGTAGCTTTGGCACCTGAGGGGAAGCAGGAGAAGAGGAAGAAAAAGGACTTCTCCAAGATAAAGTGCTTCAATTATGGGGAACTAGTGCTGAGGAAGGAGAATAAGGGAGAGGCGTCTGACTCCAAGGCAGCGCCAGTGAAGGCGGAAAAGGAGGTAGAGGAGGATGACGATTGTGCCATGAGTGCTCATGTACCTTTAAAGAAGAGGTGGGGAGACATCGAGCTGTAGTCAGGAAGACTACAGGCGATGAGGGGCAGGATCCTTGAGGTACTCAAACTCTTGGATCATACCTTGCTATAGGAACCCCGAAGTGAGAAGTAGCAGGATGGCGGATGTTGGTAGAAACAGATGCGGATGAAGCGACAGCGAGTGCTACAGTGCAATAGTCCTGGTCAACGTAGAGAGGGTTGCAGCAGTGCGAGAAGCACAAAGGAGGTTGCAGCAGTGCAGGATGGCACAGAGAGGTTTGCAGCAGTGCGAGAGGCAGGGAGTTGTTGCAGCAATGCAGAGGCAGTAGAGGGAGCACAAGGTAACGACAGAGAGAGCTTCAACATTGGGAGTGTTTCTAGCCTGACAGGGATGTCAGTAGTTGGGTGGATCAATTACTTACTTCTTAGTAACTGAGTTGTAGTGCAGTAGCAGTTGGCAGTAACACAATGCAGCATGATGAGAGGGGGTTGCCGTGCAGATGCAGTGTTGAGAGAAAGGACCGACAACAACATGGATGCAGAGGGAGCTGCAATACGAGTGCAGCAGTGCTAGTGGCAGAGCCATGGGAAGCAGTACAGGATGCAGTAGTGCAGAGGATGTTGGGCGAGGAGGCCTAGCATCATCATAGGTACTGGTGCCATATAATTAATGTTTAGTGTGGAGTATTACTATAGCACAATCCTCACTAAGAGGGAGTGTTGATTTGGGGTAGCATCGGATGTGCTTTAGCCATGAAAATTGGTGGAGAGGCTAAAGCACATGAGATATCTAAGACCCAGAAATGGTTTGGGAAGATTCTACCCAGTTAAGAAGATATTAAAATAATTAATATTTTTAATGGAGTTCCTAAGTCTAAACTCAGGAAAAATAAAATATTAATGGGTATTAATATAAAACTGGGTTAGAAGGTTCCAAATGGCATGGATCAAGCCAAATCTAATCTTAGCCATTGATTAGAGATGTAATCTCGGCCGTTGAAGGACCAACATGAAAAGTATAAGAGGAGGCTTAAGGGTCAGTTGGAGAATACACCAAAGTGATCAGTCATTCGATTTTCTAGAGCGGGGTTTGCTATGAGAAATCGAATCAATGATCAGTTGCAGCGGGGGTAGTGAGTACGAGGCAAAGAAGTAGAGATAGTATCGAGAGACCAGCGAGAAGCAGAGAGAGGTAGATGCTGAGCCAGAGGGAGCTACGCAGAGGCAAAAGGGACTGCGCAGAGGACAAAAGGGCCCGTGTCATCCACACAAAGGCTGTAGGAGTGACACAGAGGGCCGTAGAGGCTGCGCAGAGCCTTAGAGGGCTGATGCAGTGAGTTTCGGGCTAACGCAGAGGCCAGGAGGGCTGACATTGAGCTTCAGATTGTGCTGGAGAGGGTTTTGTGGGGCAGACTTTTCGAATATCTGCTTCCGAATAGAGAGGTATTACTACTGGATTATTTTCTCTGTTGGGTGAGCCGGTTTGGCACCCAGGTGTACTCAGAAAGACTGCATAATAAAATAACCCTCAGAATTGCTGCACCGGTTTTCCCAAGTTGGGTTTTTTCGGGGACGAGTTGTCTAAAAATAACGGTGTCACTTGTGTGTTTTCTATTTCTTTCAGCTATTGATCTGTAGATGGTTGACACTGTATTGTGTTTATTTCAGTATTTATATGGTTAAATAACTTTTTTGTAATTAACAAGGAGGCGAAATAAACCAGAGAATATAAATAAAATTTCTAATGGGTAATACTTAAATTTCAACACCTTAGTAATTGTTTTTACTTGCTCTGGAGGTTCTAGTTGAAGATCTGGACCCCACTTCAACTTCAACAGGAACATAGTTTATTTCATTTCTAGATTCATAACATATACTTGACACACCTGATATGGCTTGAAACCTAGAAGAAAAATTACTTTTAACACATTCATCTCTATGATAATCTGGAGTCTGGACCCTTGGGAAGGACTTCTGCTAGAACATGTGCAACATTGTTTGTCTCCTCCAGAGTACTAATGAGGTTTTTGGTTGAAGAGATTCCTGTAGGTTTTGGTGAACATGTCAAAACGAAATCCTCGTCCTGCTGACAACTTGAGTGTGCTTCAATCTCCTTGGTAGTTACAATGCATTGGCTTGCATGTGATGTTATATAAGATTGTCCCAGTGTTATTGAAAGGGGGAATGAAGAAAATGCCTCTTGTGAAATATTTTCTTCACCAGTGTGTTGATTTGAATGTTCCCAGCTATGCAGAGAATTAGAGGAAGAATGGTCCAAAGGGCCATACTCAACAATCATGTCCACATGTTCTACACTAGCCAAAGACAAACGATATCCTGTAGAAGAATGGTTGCAATATCCATCTGCGGTTTCAATAGCATTTGTAGATGTTCTAGCCTCAATGTTAATATTGTGCAAAGGAAGTTCATCCTTGCTACAATCAAGTTGCATTTTTCTAATTACATCCACAATATCTTCAATCTTACCAAATGCCTGCTTCCCAGAATGTATTTTTCCAAGTAATGCGCTAGTAGTTCTCAGTGTCAACCATGCTGGGCGAACCACTCATTCCCTTTGCTAATGTAATATTTGTTTCTGTGTGTGATTTAGTATGTGTTGCTGGTAGATTGTCTATATTTTCTAGTTTAGTGGGATTCTCTTTAATATCATAAGCATTGCATAAATCCCCATTCAATCGAATTCCTATCATTCCCGCACTTTCACTTGCAGACAAATGCAAAATTAAATCAAAACCATTGAAGGACTTGAATGACACAGATGTAGTTAATCTTGGCAAATCCTTTGATCGAGTTTTTTCTTTAGTAGTTTCATTTTCTACACTTATTAGTGTCATATTATATGTGTCCGTGCTCTTTTTATTTGAGGATGTCTTAATATTATCAAAATCTCTAGAGTCGACATTACTTACATCATTTGGTTCGATTGAAGGTTACTCCTGTTTAGCCCCTACCTGCTCCTTCATATTCTCCTTATGACAACATAGGTCAATATCTCCATTATTGGCGTTACCCACTGATTTTAAAACATTGAAAACTTTGTCAGTGGAGCATTTCTCATGACTTTCTTCTGACTGCTTTCTAGAAGAAGGGATTCCTTCCTTTACAACCTTAGCAGGGTTTTGGCCGTCAACAATCTTTACATTAGTAGTCTATTGCTTAACCTTCAAATTAACATTGTTCTCAATTGAGCTCTCATCTTATCACAACTACTCTCTCCTTTCTCCATTTTTGCTGGGAATCGGGTCTGAGTTACCTTAGCACTTCGTTTCTTTGCTTTTGGTTCATCATCACAATCTTCTACTCTGTCTGCTTCTTTGCTTTTAGAGTCATGATCACCCTTACTATTCCAGATATTTGAAAGGTTTGTCCTCTTCACTGGATCCTTCGATAGTTGTTCCAAATATGGATACTGATGAATATCACGGATAGGGTTGGTCCGAAAATCATTCCAATTCCTCATGACTATAGGGGTGACCCCTATAGGAGAATTTTTTCTCCTAGATTTGTCTTTAGCCGGAAGCTAGCAACCCTTTGTAGCTACTTGATAGCTCGATGTGCTACCATTCTCCACTAACTGAGCTAGCCATTGTGAGCCCTCGCCCATCTGTCATGATTATATGTTTGAAGGTGCACCATCCAACCACGAAGGTATGACTTTTCATTATCTAATTGGGTGTTTATGCTTGCTTTACTTGGGCACACTTGGGCATGGATTAGTGAGGGAATTTGGTGGAAAGATAGGACTTTGATTGTACTCTTGTTTCCTTATCTCAACTTTGGGGGTTAATCTTGTATCTTAGTCTTGTGGGATTTCTTTTATTGGCTACTAGCTTTAGGAGTGGCACTACATAGGAAACCTTGATTTTGGTTGCGTGATCCATCTTCTCGATACCATCTATCTCACTTCCCTCCACTCATTACAAGCTCTTTTCACATTTTCCTCATTTGAGTCCACATTTGTCCATTGGGTCCACAAGGTATTAGCCTCCCCCTTCACTTGTCCACACCTTGGGTCGGGCTTGGAATGATGCCTTAGAGGTTGATGCAGCTAAAAAGAAAGATAAAAGCATAATATGCCGCATACAATAAGAAATGTACCACAAAACGCAAAAGATGGTCGGGACAATAAAAATTAGCACGTGGGCAAAAGCTAAACATGAGCTCTACCCCTTATCATTATGGTTGTCACCCTGGTTCCTAGGGCCCCTATGAGTGCCCCTCTCATCATTTAGGAACCCATGATTGTCCCAACCCCTAGTGGGCGATGAATTGCCCCACTTTAAGGGGGTAATCATTGCTATATCTTACACGTCATGTACTCATCCTCTTGAGCCCCAAATAGGAAAATGAAGAAAAATCAATAAAAGGCAAAAGGCATGTTATCGCTGCCGCCTACACCTACCTACTAGTTAGTGAGAAAAACCTTTAACCCCACGAGTTCTGGTTGGTGGCAGGGGTCTAGAGAAGGGACTGTCACACTAATCCTGACTCTCTCCATTTAAGATATCTCCGAGGTTAGGTAAGGGGGGTGGTTCCTAAAGGAAAATTAAGTTAAAGATGTGAGTTTCTAGGAGAGTGTTATAGTGTTATGGATTACTATTAGAGATTTATAAGCAAATGTGATACGAGCAATATGACATCAAATAATTATGATGACCATCAATACATAAGATGAGCATTCAATTAGTGCCATCAAATAATATTGCTCTAAAATGAAACCATATTTGCTTACAGTAAATGAAATGCTTCCAAAATAGAAAGCAAAACTAACCCTGAAAAGTGAAACAAAAGAGTGTTAGCCAAGATATTGCAAGATACAAAAATGCTTTTAAGATAAACAAATTTATGAATCAAAGCATGTGAAGCTATCTTGCCCAAAAGGAAACAATTAGTAATTGTTAAATTTAGATAATAATGGTATGTTCTATGCTTTAGCACAAATTACTTCAATGTTCCGTATCAACCCAATGACAATTTCCAATTATTTCCAGTAGCAATCACATTAACTTAAACACATTGACAATAATTGGAGATAGAACATAAAAACATGTGCAGAGGACAAGCCAAGACAAGAGGACACAAGATGTGGCGGATGCCAAGGAAAAACCCTAATGTGGGGAAACCCTTTGGTCAAATCTTCTTATTATTCTTCAGTAGTTCAGCAAAGAGAGAGTACAAATATCAAATTAACTTGCCCAAAACAGTCCTGTCAAATGAATAGTCAACAATAGTCGACTACAACACTACCCAGAAAGTCAACGATGGTCAAAGCAACTCCAAAATGTTCTCCAAGCAGCTCAGGCAACAACAGATAAATTCGGCCTTCCAAGAGGGTCAAAGTCAACTCAAAACAATTAAGTCAACTCAGTCAAACACTACTGTAATTTATGTGGTCAAAGGCTGAAGTCAAACTAGTCAAACTATCCCAATCACCTCGAAAACTGTGCCAATGAATGCGGCGTTCAAAAATTGAAATTCTGCCCTCTAGAACGAAGTCGATGTTGGTCAAAATCACCCAAGTCAACGCTTGTCAAAATCACCCAGGTCAACACTGGTCAACGTTGTCCTGTTTCCTGAAATTTTTGGCCTCCATAACAGTCTTGAAATTCGTCCTACTTTCACACATGCGAAGTATTGAAGGCTGCCTCCAAGCTGTATGAACCAATCAAGAGAGGAGAGAGAGAGATGTGTGATGAGAGGAGTGATGAGGTTACTCCTATTTATACACTTCGCTGAGGGTGAGGAGACACATCTATTGGGCTTGATGAGTCTACATTTGACCAAGGCCGACCTTGACAATTTGTGCATGAGAGAATAAATTCAAAATTCCATTTCTGCATGTCAGAATGAGATGATCTTTATATCAAAATTGAACTTTTCGAAAAGAGGAATCCAATGCAATAATCATCTCCATCATATGAGTTGTCCTAAGGTGGAATTTGGCCCTAGTTTCCAATTTTAACACTCCCTCTCAACTAGGGAGAATTCCACCTGCCAATCCATCTGTCATCATCATGCCATCCTGTCATCTTGTACCATCCCTGTAATCACTGCCCTGCTCTGCTGAACCATGAAGTAATAATGAAGAAGAAGTGATTGAGAGTGAGTCATAAGATCATACCCCTCTCCACTGACAAAAGTCAGTCCTTGATCCCGGATCAAGTTGTTGAACACCATGCATCCTAATCATACTAAGTACGACAGTACACGATGCGTCCTTTGTTAATTCTATGGTCCTTAACCATCTTTTCCCAACTCATTGGCTAGATGAGAGGTACTTCCCATGAGTCCCGGACTCCATGGGTAGAATAGTGCTGGGGCATCTGCAGGAGAAGGTGAACCACTCATCCTGCTCATATACCATAGGAGAAGGTGAACCACTCATCCTATGCATATGTCAATCATAGGGGAAGGTGAACCACTCATCCTACATGCATGTGTCCGGGTAGGGGAAGGTGAACTACTCACCCTACACACATGTCAACCATGATGGGTTATCACAGGGGAAGGTGAACCACTCACCTTGTATCTTGCGCGCCATTAGGTGAAGGTGAACCACTCACCCTATGGTCGCTCATAGCTCCAAGAATGTAATGTTCCAAACTAGGAAAAATAGTGCTATGCAAAGCAAACAATAAATACAACACCATAAAATTGAAACATTCAGTGCATACACATAAAAAGTCCAGGAATAACCAACAACTGAGCCATTTTATTATAATCTAGGAGGAAAGTACAATAATGTGGAAGTGGTGCACCTAGGCTTGCCTCAATGGCAAGCGTGATCAAGCCCAGGTGGTAATATGTCAAGCCCAGATGGCATAAATAACGGCTACAATGATGCCTTGTGCTGCCCTTGTGAAACTGTGTTGTTTGCTGCAAAGATGCTGCTGGAAACCCCACCTCCGGTGCCTAGAAAATTACGGGAAATTAACCCCGACATCTCCACCAAATACCTAGAATAACCCATGAAGGAATTGACCAAATGTTGACCTCAGAATTTTGGCCCAATTTCCCCTTAGCTCCTCTAGCTGCTAGCTAAGTTGGGACCCCTGTTTGACCCCTTAGATCTGCCTAGAAAATTCTATAAAATTAGGAGTGTGATCCTTGCCCAAAACCTAGAAAAATTTCGAAAGGGTTTCCCTTGGTTCCAACCTTAAAAAACTGACCCTTCACAGCGTGGCCCTCCTCCAATTTCAAATTCTGTTGCTGTAACTGATTCTGTCAATCTCTTCTCTCCCAACTCCAGCAATCCTCCTCAAATGGCTCTCCAAATGATCACTTGCTTCACCCGACCAACTCTAGCTCTACAATTCCTTCCTCCAACTCCCATGTGAGCCCAATGATGGCTCTCTGCACATGCCTAGATGATTGTAAATCAGACTGCTACAATGCAACAACCTCCTGCTCCAAAAATTTCCCGAAAGGTCGATCCTCCCCTGTAGCTCCAATGCCCAAACTCCCCCGACAGTTGATGCCCGGATGAACCCACAAGCAACACTTGCGTGTTCCCCTTTTGCATCCTCCAGAAACACGCGCTAGCTGAGACAAATGCCAAATAATGTGACTGTGAAACTCCACCGGCTCTCCTCCAAGGTAGGACAATTGCCTTCCTAGGGTGGCACTCGAAGTCCACTGAAGCAAGGGTTGAGTTCTCTGCTCGGAGACACTCGTGTGCTAAACAACACAGTAACCCGGCTAAGCAGCTCAAGAAACTAAGGTTGAGCTCAATATGTCAAAAAGATACCAAATGAGGCTGAGTCGCCTCTATTTATAATTCGTGGGCCTCTTTTCTCATGTGGGCCCCCTCCAACTATTCGACTTTCCCTCCTTAGTCATTCGAACTTCCCTCTAAGGTGGTGCGTATTTCCTCATGTGGCTGGCCCCCACGCTATGCCAACAAAATATTTCGGCCCCTTTTTTCCCTCCTAAGTCTTTTCCAAAAATCACATGGGTCCCATGGCCTCCAAAATTGTCGAAATTGTAGGATAAATAAACTTGTAACAATTTAATTTCAGAAGGGACATTACAGTCCCCAAGCAACTTCAACACCGGATGCTCACGTATGTGTTCACCCTCCCAGGCGGCATCCTCATCCGGCAAGTTCCTCCAATGCACCAAAAATCGCTTGTCCTCCAGCAATGCGTGAACAAGCGCCTCCTCTATCTGCTGATTACCCCTATCACCATCAGTAATACCGGGGTCCCAAACATGCTATTGAGTCATCCTAGGTCCTTGCACTGTCCTGACATGAAAGAATCCCTCAATACCAGGATCCCAATCTATCCTGTCCCACCTGAAGCTCCCCTCGCTCCACTCACTATCTTGTCTGGTATAAATACCAGAAGTCCACCACGCCATTGGTGACTCGCTAAACCCCAAAGGAAGACCTGAGTGACCTCCCCTTGTTGTAGCCGACTGACCCCTAATGGTCGCTGAGCTGTCTAGTACTGTGATGTCTGGGTCCCATGCTAGTCATAGAAGGGTGCCACCATGTTGTCGCCGCACCACTCTGGCTCTAGCTGACTGCCCATCGTGCATACACTGTATCCTCCTCTCTTGGAACTCGATGGTGGAATACTGATAGAGGTGAGACACATCCTGCCCTGACATCTCCATGACGCAAAGCCTACCCATCAAAATCTAACTTTGAGTCGGTGCAGCCACAAAGAAAGCCTGCGTCGCCATTCGATGAAGGCCACTGTGTACCCCCATGTGCCAATCCCAGAGTGAACTAGACCACTCTCTGCCACGACTCCGACCATCACGAGACAGAGTGATCTATCAATCAACTGAATCCCTGCATCCCCTAGTTGGACTTGCTGCAACATAGCTCTGACAATTACAGGAATCCATCCATGCCTTATCTCTAGTCCCTGCATGTGATC
This sequence comes from Pinus taeda, assembly GCA_000404065.3. Taxonomy (NCBI): domain Eukaryota; kingdom Viridiplantae; phylum Streptophyta; class Pinopsida; order Pinales; family Pinaceae; genus Pinus; species Pinus taeda. Next base: position 135,362 of record APFE031627022.1, on the reverse strand, counting down.
AAAATATAGGCTCCATATATCGTGGGCTAATCTGATGCATGCTAATCTACCTTGTGCCTACCACTGTGTAGTACTGATGATCGCTGAAAGCCACCTGTGCCAACTAGCTACCCCTTGAATGAGACCCAAAGATGGATATCCGATACTTGTAATCGACTCAGGGTATGTGGATCCCTCTTGTCCCTGCCAACCATCTCCCTTGGGTCTACCATCCACCCTCTCGATAATGTTCCAATATAAGGTCTGGAGCCCAGACACATACTAGAAAACTACCTCAGTCGTACTCGGTATCCTCTACTCATGCTTGGTCCCGGCATGCCTTGAGAAAAGAGTGACGCATGTCTCCCTCATGACTAGCTCCCTAGGAGTAGGCTTGGTGATGAACGATATGCCACCCCTGTAGATGATCACCTCATCCCCCAACCTATGGGTATCAACGGATGCACCAACCCAATGCCATTGCTGAAAAGTCTCCCCCCTAGTGCATTGGGTGTCACCCAAATATCTTGAGTGAGCTCCTTGTTCCCTGCTGCTCATGCCCAAATTGCAAAAAGTCAACAACAAACTCAACTGCGCCCGTTAGGGATGTAGAAGAGGGTCAAGCGTATGAGTCCCTTAGAATACCCTCAAGTATCGCTTATCTGTGTCCCTGTCGATCCTAGGTGAACTACACCCAAAGGTATGCTCGGTGTCTCCGTCCATGGGTCTCCCTGGAGGCAACACTCCAAGACCTCGCTGTGCAACACCATATGCCTTTGCATACCATCGATCATCCCAATAATCTTGGACATGCCACTGTACATTGTGGGCTACCCTTGTACATTGCTGGATACCCTCGACTATAACTATGTCATCTCGTACCGTCCTGCTTCCTGCTTGTTTCACTGCACCTGTCACTCCCTGCATGTACTCAATGCGATGTGAGACACTCCCACTCCACAACGCAGTCCAACACACGACAACACACCACCATGCCTGTCCATGCCCACTAGTAGATCACTGCTCAACGCTATATGCTCCCACACATCCTTGGATGTGATGGCCTAGAGCTATGTCTCTACGTATCAAGCCACACCCGATTAGTATCATCACCTCCACCATCGCATCATTATCCTCGTCGATGAATGGATCTTCCCTCCAAATCCCCCCTGAGGGATCCAAGTAGTGACTCCCCCTATGTGTCAGTAGTGATGCCACCACTACTCTGCTCCTTTGCTTCCTTTATGCCCCACACAAAAGTGAAGAGCCCCCAACTCCATACAAGGCACCGTCTGTTGGCCTGCCAATGCCACCTCTGACAAACTCCTGCCAGAGTATGCTGCTCACCCAAAGATCCCGTGTACAAATGCCATACCAAGAAAACCAAAAGAGTCTGTCCATAAACTGGTTGGCCACTTGTGCTGACCGAAACTCTCGTAGCGAATGTGCACGCTCAACTGCTAGGTCAACTACACCATTCCGGTTGTAGTCAACCGACATACCTGGGAAATGATAGGTAGTTCCACCTGGAACCCAATGCCATTCTGCGTTGCCGGTATCCCTAGTGCCTGGAAGCTCTTACTGAGCTACACCTAGGTCCACCACCATCTCCGTAGCCCACTCCACAGGGTACCAACTCAGAATCTCTCGCCATCCAACCCCAAGAGAGGGATCAAATGCATGAACTCCCGCACATAGAACAACCCGAGCATGCGAGTGCTGCACCCTGTGCAACTTAGGTCGTCTCATCTTGCTACCCTGGTCAACACATGAAATCTGACTAGGTCGCTTTGTCTCTCTCTGTCCAATGGGTAAAGGTAACCTCACAGTGCTGCATGCCCCATCTATGTATGCTCGAAGGGGGCTGCTCTCACGCCCCAACATGCACTCTAGCTGCACCAGTAGGGAATCCAAATGCTCCCCAACATGAGGTGGACTTGGCACAAACCACTCTCATGCCCTCCAACTCCTCGTTTTGCTGCAGAATAGCCTCTCGCACTAACGCGACCTTCCTTTTTAATGCTAGAAGGTCGACCTGAAACTGATGGAACCGTCATGGGCAACCTGAAAATTCGGTCACGGCTCTAGATACCTTAGCAACTGTTGGCATCTCGTTCATGCGTGGCACCCCCTCAGTAGATGGCTCTATGTGTGTAGGCTCTATCTTCTCCACAAGGATGTCAACTGGGGCTATCAAAAAGGTCTCTAATAAAGATGACTCCTGTGCCACACCGGGTATATCGATGTGCTCCTCACCCTCTTGGGGGCTCTCAGCATCATGCTCAACCTCCTCCTCAGGCTCCTGATATCTAAAGCCAGGTCTCCACCAACAAAAGCGCCCCCTGGTCTCACCCTCTAATCGTCTTTGTCCTGCCTGCTCCTTTTTAGTAGATCTGGTGCCTTGATTTGGTTGGCTTTTCCCACACGATGTAAATGGCTGCACCCCCACGACCTGCTCACCTCTAACGTCTCTGTTGTAAGGGTGAGGATGGGTTCGGTCTATCACCCTCCTCAACTGGGCCAACCTCTCATCGTCCCAATGAATTCTACCCTAGAATTTATGCATACTGGATTTCCCTTGAGCCATGGGTTTGTCTCTGGTTTCACTCGTCACTGCGCACTCATACCCAAAGCTTCCATGATCTTCTGGCTAATTTCCCACGGCTGGGCCAAGATCATGCTCTGATGCCACTGTAATGTTCCAAACTAGTAAAAATAGAGCTATGCAAAGCAAAGAATAAAAACAACACCATAAAATTGAAACATTTAGTGCATACCCATAAAAAGTCCAGGATTAACCAACAACTAAGCCATTTTATTATAATCTAGGAGGGAAGTACAATAATGTGGAAGTGGTGCACCTAGGCTTGCCTCAATGGCAAGCGTGATCAAGCCCATGTGGTAATATGTCAAGCCCAGATGGCACAAATAACTGTTGCAATGATGCCCTGCGCTGCCTTTGTGAAACTATGCCGTTCGCTGCAAAGATGTTGCTGGAAACCCCACCTTCGGTGCTTAGAAAATTACGGGAAATTAACCTCGGCCTCTCCACCAAATACCCAGAATAACCCATGAAGGAATTGACTAAATGTTGACCTCGGAATTTTGGCCCAATTTCCCCTTAGCTCCTCTAGTTGCTGGCTGAGTTGGGACCTCTGTTTGACCCCTTAGATCTGCCTAGAAAATTCTATAAAATTAGGAGTGTGATCCTTGCCCAAAACCCAGAAAAACTTCGAAAGGGTTTCCCTTGGTTCCAACCTTTAAAAATTGACCAATCACAACTTGGCCTTCCAATTTCGAATTCTGTTGCTGTGACTGATCTTGTCAATCTCTGCTCTCCCAACTCCAAAAATCCTCCTCAAATGGCCCTCCAAATGATCTCTTGCTTCTCCTAGCCAACTCCATCTCTACAATTCCTTCCTCCCACTGCCACGTGAGCCTAGTGATGGCTCTTTGTGCAGGTCTAGGTGATTGTAAATTGAACTGCTCCAATGCAACAACATCCTGGTCCAAAACTCTCCCAAAAGGTCTATCCTCCCATGTAGCTCCAATGCCAAACTCCCCGGCAGTTGCTGCCCGGATGAACCCACAAGCAACACCTGCGTGTTCCCATTTTGCGTCCTCCAGAAACACGCACTGGCTAAGACAAATGCTGAATGATGTGACTGTGAAACTCGACAGGCTCTCCTCCAAGGTAGTACGAATTGCCTTCCTAGGGTGGCACTCGAAGTCCACCGAAGCAAGGGTTGAGATCTCCGCTTGGAGGCACTCGTGTGCTAAACAACACAGTAACTTGACTAAGCAGCTCAAGCAACTAAGGTTGAGTTCAATATGTCAAAAAGATATCAAATGAGGCTGAGCCTCCTCTACTTATAATTCATCGGCCTCTTTTCCCATGTGGGCTCCCTCCAACTAGCAATTCGACTTTCCCTCCTTAGTCATTCGAACTTCCCTCTAAGGTGGTGCGTATTTCCTCATGTGGGTGGCCCCCACGCTATGCCAACAAAACATTTCAGCCCCTTTTTCCCTCCTGAGTCTTTTCCAAAAATCACATGGGTCCCATGGCCTCCAAAATTGTCGAAATTGTAGAATAAATAAACCTGTTACAATTTAATTTCGGAAGGGACATTACAAAGCAGTACCCCAAGCCCCCAGGAGCTCCTAGAGTTCAGTGTCCAACTCATACGGGACCCTCATAGGAGGGTCGATCCACGATTCCAAGTCCTTATTGGAAGGTTAAGAATTTGACGTTCCCCAAAGGCTTCGTGAGAATGTCTGCGACCTGCTCATCCATCCTGATGTGCTGGAGCCTTATTGCTCCCCGTTATACCATATCCCGGATAAAGTGGTACCTGATATCAATGTGCTTGGAGCGGTCGTGGAACATGGGATTCTTTGATAGGCGAATCCCACTCTGGTTGTCGCAGAAGATCATGATGGTATCCAACGCGTGCTCAAATAGCTCACTGAAGAGCTTCCTCAACCAAACAGCTTCATAACATGCCATACTCGCAGCAATGTGTTCGGCCTTGGCGGTGCTTTTAGTGACCGATTTATGCTTCCTACTCATCCAAGATATTGAAGTAGACCCCAAAGAGAAGCAACACCCAAATGTGCTCTTACGATCCACCACACCGCTAGCCCAGTCAGCATCAGAATATCCATGTAGCCTCAAGTTCTTCGCAGTGTATGTCAATCCATAGTGGATTGTGCCCCGAAGATATCTCAAGAGATTCTTAGCAGCAATCCAATGAATGTAATGAGGCTCGAACATAAATTGACTCACGTGTTCACAACGAAGCATATGTCAGATCGAGAGTTTACCAAGAACATCAGGCCCCCCACAAGTTGACGATACTTGAAAGGGTTCGCTAATTCGGGCCCAACAACACTTCCACATAGCTTCTTGAAGTTGAGTTCTATCGGAGTAGATATGGACTTGCAATCCACCATCCCACATCTCTCAAGAAGCTTCACAATGTATTCTCCTTGAGAAAGGAAAATCTCACTTGGCTTTTGCCAGACCTCCAACACTAGGAAATAGTGCATCAGACTTAGGTCCTTCATCTCGAACTCGGAAGCCAACTCCCTCTTGCATTGATGAATGAGAGGGTCATCACCTGTAAAAAAGAGATCATCCACATAAAGGATTAGAATGAGAGGTTTGTCCTTTTCAACCTTGAAGTTTAGGTTCGGGTCAGCATCGCTCCTTGTAAATCCGAACTTCATAAGATAGCTATGAATCCTCTCATACCAAGCCCTAGGGGCTTGCTTCAACTCATAGAGGGATTTCTTCAACCTGCATACATGTGTCTCACGATCTTGAACTTCGAACCCCTCGGGTTGTTCCACATAGACATCCTCTTTATGCGAACCATGCAAGAAGGCAATTTTGACATCCATCTGGTGTAGGCTCCATCCTTGCGAAGCGGCAAGGGCTATGATCGAACGGATGGTGGTATATAGGGAAACCGATGCAAATACCTCATCATAGTCTACTCCTCGAGCAACAAATATGGCTTTGAACTTCTCAGCACTCCCATCAGCTCCATGTTTGATCTTGTAGAGCCATTTTGAAGTGACCACTGACTTATCCTTGGGTCTAGGAACCACATCCTAGACATCATTCTTCATGATTGATTCATATTCCTCGTTCATCGTATTCTTCCAAACTTGGTGTTTCACGACTTCTTTGAATGTGCAAGGCTCAAATTGTACAATGGTACTCCTGGCAGCTAAGTACCCTTGGTACCTAATCAGCTTCTTGCTTTCACGAAATGTCCCCCTTGGTGCAATATGTTTTTCAGCATCTTCAAGAGTATCTTTGGGCCACAAAGGTCTTTCTCTTGAAGTAGAGGGCTCACTAGGAGGTGGATCAACGGGATCCATCAGACCTTCAACATCGGGCATTGGTTCATCAGACAGAGGTTCATCCTTCTTTTTTGCATCAACATCATCATTGTCCTTCGTAGGGATAGGAAGATCTCATATTTTTCTACGAGCAGAATCTTCATCGAAAGTGACATCATGACTTAATTCCACTTCCCTTTGACCAGGCATACAGATCCTATATGCCTTAGAAGTTACACTGTAGCCCACAAACATTCCTTTCTTCCCAGATGCATCTAGTTTGTTTCTTTTCTCTTTCGGCACATGAAAATATACAGGACAACAAAAAATTCTAAAATGAGAAACATTAGGTTTCTTCCTGGTGAAAACTTCTTCGGGTGTCTTGAAGTTCAATGCTTGATGTGGGCATTTATTTTGGACATACACAACGGTGTTGGAAACTTCTCCCCATAAGAACTTCGGTAGACCTTGATCATGAAGCATAGCACAGGTGGCTTCTATGATAGTACGATTCTTCCTTTCGGCAACACCATTTTGTTCAGGAGTATATGCAGTAGTGCTCTCCTTCTTAATGCTAGCTTCTCTACAATAGTCTTTGAATTCATTGACTCATATTCGGTACCATTATCAATCCTCAATATTTTGATCTTCTTCCCTGTTTGATTCTCTAACAAGGCTTTGAAAGAGAGGAACCATTTGAGCACTTCATCCTTCTTCTTTAAGAAATAGATCCATGTTTTGCGAGAGAAGTCATCCACAAAAATAGCATAGTATAAATATCCACCCAAAAACGTCACAGGCAACATACTTGATAAATCAAAATGGACCAATTGAAGAAAATCGGTGGTTTGAGTTTCACTTGAGGGGAATGGTCCCCATGTATGTTTTCCAGCTTCACAACCTTGACAAACACCTTCATGATCTAACTTGAATTCAGGCATACTTGTGACCATGTTCCTTACATTACGTAAAGCTTTGAAATGAAGGTGAGCAGATCTCCGGTGCCATAATTAGGATTGAAGAGAAGTATCACAAGTCATTACTCCCAACAGACTTCCTCCAACCTCATATAGATTTTCAACCTTAAATCCAAGAGTGAATGCATCTCTTGGGTTCCTTTGCCAAACACGAACCTTCCCATCAATGAATAACACCTTGAAACCTTTGTCTTCCATCGTAGAAATAGAGACCAAGTTCTTTTTCATATTAGTTACATATAGTACTTCTTCTAAGTGGAGGGTTTGACCTTTGATTTAAGTGAAAAGTAATAGTCCTAATTTCTTTCAAAGGATAAGTGGCATTATCCCCAAGTATAATCTCCATATTTGTCTTCTTTTCAATCAAGTTAGAGAGAGCCTCTTTGTATCCAGTGAAGTGCCTTGAGGCACCACTATCAATCAACCAATGATCCAATGTATCTGGAGGAGAGGCAATGGTGAGGGAAGAAATAAGATAAAATTCTTTTTGCTTTACAACATTAACTTCTTTATACTTGGATTTTCTCGACTTCTTGGGAGGACGACCATTTCCATTTCGAGCAGCAAGAGCATTTCTCTTTCTTTTGTTGTTGAACTTGTTGTTCTTTTGATTTGATTGCCATTGCCCTTGAAGTTGTTGTTATTGTTGTCATCATCTCTTGGAGTATCCTTCTTGTGAGGACACTCTCTAGCGAAGTGGTCAAACCTGTTACAATTGAAGCATCTTCCTTTTCTTCCTTCTTTGAATCTTGACTTGAACCCTTGACCTTAATTTCTTGGACCAACATTGTTCCTCCTCATAGAATGAGCGGAGAAGGTAGTAGGATTGTTTCCTTTTGAGGGCTTGTCTCTTTCCATCATCCTTATTTCTTCTTGAGTGCATCTAGTCAATAATTCATCAAAACCCAGAATCTTGTCATTGTTGAGGATGGTAGCGTTGAACACATCCCATTCTCTTGTAAGGCCTCCAAGTGCGATAAGAGTAAGCTCCTTGTCACCAATGACTTCTCCAATAGATAGGAGATCATTCTTGATCTCGGTAATCCTCATGAAGTAGGATTGGATGGATTCTCCTCTATCCATCTTGATGTCTTTCAACTTGTTTTTGAGAAAAAGAACTTGATTTGCATTATTTACTTTGAACATCCCAACCAGGGGTTAAATTTGACGGGTGACCCTACCTGTTAAGGAATTTTTTTATGACGTTTTTATTTTTACACTGTCCATCATATGACTTTTAAAATTTATTTGTACAAGTTTTATCTAATTTCAAATTGTACAATAAAAGAACAATAGTTGTGAAATAATTTTCAAACCAAAAACATAACGTGCATGATTTCTCGGTTGGATACAACGACCCTTTTGGTGGCTCGCCCAACAACCGACTTTGCAGACAAGAAGTTGTGTTCAACCTCATTTCGGAAAAAATCCAATAGTCTAATGCTATTTATTGCACAAACCGTTGTTGAAAGTCCTGTCCAATTTTTTTCAGCAAATACAAAACAAAGCTCAAATTTTTACATAACCCACTACCCAGAATTCAGCTGGTTTAATATCCCACTAAAGACAAATGGATTCAATGCATCAAGCTCTACTGAAATTTCAAACATATAAAAGTCCAGTCCAATTTTTTACAACAAATACAAAACAAAGCTCAATTTTTTACATAGCCCACTACTCAAGAAATTACAATAAATTACCAGCTATAACAGTGTAGTTTTTATTTGTACAAAGAGGGAGGGATTTCAAAAACCTGGCAACGCAATCTCTCGCGGGTTAGTAGATCCAGAGTAAAGATGGATCTATTCTGGTTTAATTCCCCCATTTAAATAGGCTACATTCCAAGTGAATACCATGGGTCAATACCATGTGCCATTTTGGTGAATACCATGGGTCAATACCATGTGCCATTTTTATTTTTATTAATACTAATATTAGGGTTAATAATGTTTTTTTGCATGGTATTAAAAAAAAAAAAATTGTTTACCATAACTCTAGTTTATTTATATTTTTATTAATTTACCATATCATTCATAAATACAAAGTGACTTATGGAGTAAATATAAAAAATGCTTTATTTATTTACCATACCTCTCACTTATTTATATTTATATTAATTATGCTTTATTTATTTACCATACCTCTCATTTATTTATATTTTTATTAATTTAGCATACCTCTTTTATAAATATGGTATTTGGGCCTTTGGCCCATAGGATTCACTTAAATAAAACCTATTCTGGAAAATGGGCGAATGGATTCACTTAAATAAAATCTATTCTTGAAAATGGGCGAATGGAAGGTTGTAACTCCTAATTTCAATGGTTAAATTTACCTTTTTTACCCTCTCCCTTAAAATAAGGTGGGCTATATGAGGTGATTTATAAAAATGTACTATGATACAAAATATTCACCCACTAAAAATTTAATACCCCTTAATTTCGCCAAAGGGCGAACATTCGCCCCTAAAATCACCCCTATTTTTGTGAATTCAATGGAGTGAGTACGACTACAAGTTGCCCTGGCCGGAGTCTGGACTTTGGAGCTTGTGGAGATTATAAATTTATAACGTTACACTGTTCACACCATATTAAATATATATAAAAAAAAAATTATAATTTTTTTTTTAAACTTTTAATTTTTTAACATGCCCTTCAATATGACGTTTTTGAAAATGAATGGCAAGTTGAGCATGACGTGGAGGTTTTAGATTAAAACGTATTTTACGGGTAAAAATGCAAAATACGGGCATACGGGCGTCAAATTTAACCCCTTATCCCAACCAACTTGTCATACATCTCCTTAAATATTTCTAAATAAAAAATATAGGCAACCAAAGGTTTGTAAATAGAATCAACAATAATTTTCTTAACTTTAACCTCACCTTTCTTGTACTTTGTTTGTGCAACAACGAATGCATTTGAAGGAGGCTCCACTATTCTTCCTTTTGAAATAGTCCATGGCATCAGTTTCTTCCAATGTCAAATCTAGAGTCATTTTTCATGCATGACAGTCGGATTTGTCCTTAAGCTTGTCTGAAAGATGTAGTCGTCATTGTGATTAGTTCCAAGTCCTTGTCCAACACCTTCCCTTAGTGATTGCTTTTCCTCACTCTTGCTTGGGCTTTGTCTTCCCCTGATCTTTGGTACCATGTTAAATTTAGATAACGATGGTATGTTCTATGCTTTAACACAAATTACTTCCATGTTCCTTATCAACGCAATGACAATTTCCAATTATTATCAGTAGCAATCACATTAACTTAAACACATTGACAGTAAATGCAGATAGAACATAAAAACATGTGCAGAAGACAAGCCAAGACAAGAGGACACAAGATGTGGCGGATGCCAGAGAAAAACCCTAATGTGGGGAACCCTTTGATCAAATCTTCTTATTATTCTTCAGGCAGAGAGAGATAGTACAAATATCAAATTAACTTGCCCAAAATAGTGCTGTCAAATCAGTGGTCAACAACAGTCAATTGCAGCCCTAACCAGAAAGTCAACGATGGTCAAAGCAGCTCCAAAATGTCTTCCAAGCAACTTGGTCAACAACAGATAAATTCGCCCTTCCAAGAGGGTCAAAGTCAGCTCAAAACAGTTTGGTCAACCCAATCAAACATTGCTGTAATTTCTGCAATCGAAAGCTAAAGTCGAACCAGTCAAACTGTCCCAATTACCTCGAAAACTATGCCAAACAATGCGGCCTTCAAAAATTGAAATACTGCCCTCTAAAACGAAGTCAACGTTGGTCAAAATCACCCAAGTCAACGCTGTCCTGTTTCCTAAAATTTTCGACCTCCCAAACAGTGCTGAAATTCGTCCTCTTTTCACATGTGCGAAGTAGAGAAGGTTGCCTCCAAGTTGTATGAACCAATCAAGAGAGAAGAGAGAGAGATGTGTGATGAGATGAGTGATGAGGTCACTCCTATTTATATACTTCGTTGAGGGTGAGGAGAAACATGTATTAGGCTTCATGAGCCTACATTTGACTGAGGCCGACTTTGACAATTTGTGCATGACAAAGAATACATTCAAAATTCCATTTCTGCTTGTCAAAATGAGATGATCTTTATATCAAAATTTGACTTCTCGAAAAGAGGAATCCAATGCAATAATCATCTCCATCATATGAGCGGTCCTAAGGTGGGAATTTGGCCCTAGTTTCCAATTTTAATAGTAATCTACCAATGAGAATGTAAAAGAGATGATAGAAAAAACTTAAATGTTAGACCGAGATGACAACATGCAATTAAGTTTACAACCCAAATTAATAGTACTTGAAAGTGAAATCAACCATTCATGACAATATGCAATTAAGTTTCAAAAGTAAACTAATTTCCAAGTACAAGAAAATTAAACTTGTTGCAAAATTAAGAGATTACAATGCTTGCATCCAAAGTGCCTCTTGAAATAAGATTTGCATGTGAAACTTTAAACCATCAAGATAGCAAGAAATTTGAGAACTTTGCAAGTAAAGTAAATGTGATGAAAGAGTGCTCTTAGTTTATTTTATAGTTAGTGCTAAAGCAAGATTGCAATTGAACTCTAATCCTCTGACCTCACCCTCGCCCAAAGATTTGGATCTTACAGTGAGGAGCCAATAGAGGTAGAGGGTCCCTAAAAGGTCTATTTAACCAACTTAAGTTGGAGATAAATTTTAGTGACGCTTGGGGATGTAAGTAAGCTAGCCAAACAATGAAAATTAACTTCAACTTGAAATGTACTTGCTTGATATGAAATAAAATGTTACTTTATGGAGAAATTTTTGCCCAAATACTTGATGCATGTAAGATGTGTTTAATGGTTAAGCATAAGTAAACTTGGAACTATGTTCAAGCCAAATAAGATGAAGTTAAAAAGTGTTTGCATGCAAAAAATCTGAACTTGTTAAGGACTTCAAACATGTAGTAAATCAAATTAAAAAGCACGCAGAATGCGTGTGATGCATGATTGTGTTAATTTCCCAATTAAATGAGATGCATGCATATGAAATAGATCAAAGATCAAGTCACCAAGCCTCTCCAAAAGGTGGAGAGATAGGGATACCAATGGGTAAAACCCACACTCCCAAAATCAGAAATTTTATTAGTTGTTACAAGAAAGAAAAGACAATGAAGTCTTTTCTAAAATCCAAGGAAAGTTTTAACAATTTGGATTCAAGCCATAGACCTTTCCAATCTGAAAATTTCTGCAATTTGAGGCCCAAATAGGCACAACAAAATTCAGATTTTGAAGGAGAAAAGAGAGGATAAGCCTCCTCTATGGCCATGGCCAGGAGAGAGAAAGAGATGGCCAAAAGAACTCGACCTCCCTCAAGAAGAACACCACCTTGTCCAAGAAGAACTCGGCCTAAAGTTCGAAGTAGTCACTAAATTCGAACTCCAAAGTCTTGCATGCAAACTTTTAAGTAGTTTTGTTTTATGATGAATCCCGCAAGTCGCTGCAAGAGAACCTGTTAGAAATGGCTACAAAAACACAAAAAATATTAGCTCAGTAAAACTACAAAATATGTTACAAAATAATCTACAAGAGGCTAGTCCAAAGAGTATGAATAAGCTCTCCTCTTTGACCAACCATAACTTGGCTCTTTGAAATAGCCAAATATTGATAAATGAAGTGCAATACGTGAACAATAAAATTTTTAATGTGATTTTGATGCAATAAATAAGAGCCTAAAACTTAAAAGAACGCTTGCAAGACAAATCAAAATAGAGGAGACTTTAGAATTTAATGTCTGTGGGTTCTCCTTGAATATTTTCAAAAGTGGGTTGGTTCCTCCAAGAACATCCCCTCACGCTCGAAAGCTTGACCAAATGATTCTTCTACAAAACTTCACCACAACACATTAAAACCACATGAAATTAAATAAATGCAATGGAAAGAACTCCTAGAGATATATTTGACATCAACTAGAATGTTTCTTTTCCTAGAGCAATTAAACAATTCCTATACCAATATGAGATAACTGCATATCATTATATCTTGAAACAAGCATGAAGGAAAAATAACATGAATAAGGATGTAGAAACACAATAACATGTCAAGAATTTACCACATGCAAGGAGAAGAACACCATCACAAGTAATCCCAAAGTCTGTTGTATTATATTGCAAAATGCGTGTACAATCCTGCAACGTGTCCTCAAGGCCAATAGCTCGTATGACATGATACATATGGGAGCCCATGAATCTATTATATAGAGAGTAGGGAGCAAATCCCAAGGAAAAATGCATGTGAGAACTGAACTTGGAGAAAATCCCAAGAAAAAGCAAGTCGAGTTCCAAGCGGAGATGATAGAGACACCAAGGCAAATCAAATTCCATGTGTGGCACCCAAGGAAAAACTGAATTCTCTATATGGCATAGTAAACATATCCATGAGTGAACCAAAATAATGAGATAACTCCAGTGAAACCATCCAAACTTGAACCAAGTGTTGCCACCTCAGTTGATTATCCCAAAAATGCTCTTTGTAGATCTCAAGAACTCCCTAATCTCCTCCAAGAGAAACTCGTGGTCCTCCAAAATGAAGCGCTAAGTGTAGAAACACTTGAGCTAACAATTAGAGAAGTCCCCACGAAATCCTCAGTCCAAATATTCATCGAATATTCCTCTAGTCCATGAGCTCCTCCAAATAATTTGATTTTCCAGATGTGCAACCGCTGCATTAACTCTAGGAAATTTGATTTTATGAGATATTGGTGTATTTATGATGTAAGGTGCTCAGTTATTGTCCACATGTACTTTGACTCAACTCTTTGACTTAGGATAATTTCCAAGTCATTTCCATGTCATTCTGTCACATGGAATAATTTACTTCTAGCCTAATTTATTGCCACATTTTCCACTAAACTTAGAAAATGTGGGTTTTGGGGGTCCTAAACACATTTTTGACCCCTCAAAGTGTGTTATAGTAGAAATTTGAGGGCGAGAGGTGCAAATTTTATTACTCGTACCGAATACAACTTCTTTAGACATCACTTATAAGTTATTACATTACATATACATTTTTTATTGTAATTTCCGCCCCACAGAAAATTAAAAAAATTAAAAAATGACCACCTAGATCTAACCAAATTCCACAAATTTTTTGTGTGATTTAGTATGGTAATAAACGTTGACCCTAGACACTAGGACTCACCCAAGGCCTCACCATCAAGCCGTACTCCGACTTTGGGGTATATTTGGAGGAAAAAACCAATTAGTTATTAAGTCTTGGTAGGGAGATGATAATTAACCATGTGAAAAAAACCTCCCAGAGTAATACTCACTTATTGGCAAGGTCCCACGCTACCTAGGCTTGTTACAGACTCAAAACTCATCATTACTAGCATCACTTATTACAATTCCCCGCAAGGTGTGGAATCTGGGTACAAAAGAAAATGATGAGAAGTAGAAGTAGAGTTTAAAAACTTTAGAAATCTGATGATATCTGATTGTACAAGTGTCCTTTGGTACATCCTTGGGCATGGAGTCTTCAGATAGTCATCAAGTGCCACTCCAGTGGTCAACATTTGGCTCCATATGGGGATGCATGCTAGATATGAAGTGATAGTGTGCAAGAACCTAGAATCTGCATACACCGACAAAAGACATATATCGACAATATCCATTCAAAATATCATCAAATTAAATCAAGTACAAAAATGAAGAAATGGAAATTTATTTTAAGAGCATAAATGATAATTTATTAATGAAATAAAACTAGTTAACCAAAAATGACAAGAGATAAGGTTAGAAATATGATAAAAAAGATGCCCCATGGCATCAAATGTTCTCAATGAAGTTCATGTTGAGAACCTGTTTACTTCCAGGCAAATCCATGGGCTGCTTTTTTGATGTGCCCTGTCCAATTCTGAATATTTTGGGACTTTGATCCGTCCCAACACTGTGTTGTAGATGGTCATTAGATTTACCAAATCCTTTCCGCTTTTTTCTTTTCTTCTTAATAGATATTGATGTTGATGTTTATGCGATCAAAGTAGACCTTTCTGCCCGATCTTGAAGATGCTTAGATGGAAAATTCGAAGTATCCAAGACTTCTTTGACTTGCCTTTCTCCATTCCGCATTTGCTCTGACATGGGTGGTGGATCAATCTCATAAGTATTAACCTTATTTCTTTCAGTTTCCTTTCTATCCAAGTCACCTTCAATCAACCATTCTTCATGGAATAAATGACCTCCTCATAATAAGATGAAGCTTGCTTCAATGGATTAGGAGGCTTATGATCTATTTTTGTTCTTTTCCCATTCATCATCTGACCTAAGTTGGAATTTTTGTACTTGTGATCTTTCCATTTCCTCCAACCTATTCTGAAAAGTGACTTGATTAGCCTTCATAACACTTGTTTTCTTGGCATGATTTGTTTCCATGGTGTTGATTAATTTCACTTGTTTTTCTTCCATGGCGAGCAACCTATTTTGAATAGAGGTCATCTGATTAGAATGATGGACTTCCATGGCCTTTATTGCTTGTGCATGATTTACCTCCATGATCTTAATGAGTTGAGTTTGATTGAGTTGCATATCCTTAATCATTCGAGTCAACTCCTTGATGAGATCCTTATCATTCTCATCAGCTTTCTCTTTGATCTTTCTTTCATCTCCATATTTTTCTTCAAAGGTGTCAATGGTTGATTCTAAAGAATCAAAATTGTTAGCAGGTAAGTCTATGAACCAATCTATAACATCACCATCTAAAGAAAAGATGAAAGTCTCATTTTAACGTACTCATGGTTAATATCATGGTACCATTTTCTCACACAAAGGTGGAAATTCCTAAGGTGAGTTTCAATACTAATGACATTGTTACCAAGAAAACTAGTCAAATCTTCAATAGCCTCAATGGCTTTATCTGGAATAAAATTTGGATAGCCTGGAATGTTAGTAAAGTCATAAGGGGCGAACAAATCATTCATGATGTCATGCTCACTTGACCCTGAAAGAGAAAATGGATACTAGAGAGAGGCTCTTGTTCAAGTTTAGCAAGAAGTCTACAAGAAGCAAGCTTCAAGTAGAAATCCTTGCAGAAACTGAAATAAGTGGAGTCGCCACTTAAATAGGAATCTAACTCTAAAATCCAACATGCAAAAACCAAAAGTTAGTCGATTTCCTAGGTACAAGAAAGCTTGTCCCCAGAAATGGCGCCAACAATGTTATCGCTTCCTCCTACACCTACCTACTAGTTAGTGAAAAAATCCTTTAAACCCACAAGGTGTGGTTGGTGGCAGGGAACTAAGAGAAAGGGCTGTCACACTAACCCCGACTCTCTCCGTTTAAGCTATCTCTTAGGTTAGGTAAGGGGGGTGGTCCCTAAAAGAAAATTAAGTTAAAGATGTGAGTTTCTAGGAGAGTGTTATAGTGTTATGGATTACTCTTAGAGATTTATAAGCAAATGTGGTATGAACAATATGACATCAAATAATTATGACAACCATCAATACATAAGATGAACATTCAACCAGTGCCTTCAAATAATATTGCACTAAAATGAAACTATATTTGCTTAAAGTAAATGAAATGCTTCCAAAATAGAAAGCAAGAATAACCCTGACAAGTGAAACAAAAGAGTGTTAGCCAAGATACAAAAAATGCTTTTAAGATAAACAATTTTATGAGTCAAAGAATGTGAAGCTATCTTGCCCAAAAGGAAACAATTAGTAATTTGCCTATGAGAATGTAAATGAGATGATAGAAAAAACTGAAATGTTACACCAAGATGACAATATGCAATTAAGTTTGTAACCCAAAATAATAGTACTTGAAAGTGAAATCAATCATTCATGACAATATGCAATTAAGTTACAAAGGTAAGCCGATTTCCAGGTACAATAAAATCAAACTTGTTGCAAAATTAAGAGATTACAATCCTTGCATCCAAAGTACCTCTTGAAATAAGATTTGCATGTGAAACTTTAAACCATCAAGATAGCAAGTAAAGTAAAGGTGATGAAAGAGCGCTCTTGGTTTATTTTATTAATTAGCTCTAAAGCAAGATTGCAATTGAACTCTAATCCTCTGACCTCACCATCGCCCAAAGATTTGGATCTCACAGTGATGAGCCAATAAAAGTAGAGTGTCCCTAAAATATCTATTCAATCAACTTAAGTTGGAGGTAAATTTTAGTGATGCTTGGGGCATGTAAGTAAATTAACCAAACAATGAAAATTAACTTCAACTTGAAATGTACTTGCTTGATATGAAATAGAATGTTACTTTATGGAGAAACTTTTGCCCAAATACTTGATGCATGTAAGATGTGTTTAATGGTGAAGCATAAGTAAACTGGGAACTATGTTCAAGCCAAATAAGATCAAGTAAAAAGGTGTTTGCATGCAAAAATATGAACTTGTTATGGACTTAAAACATGTAGCAAATCAAAATAAAAAACATGCAGAATGAGTGTGATGCATGATTGTGTTAATTTTTCAATTAAATGAGATGCATGCAAAAATCTGAACTTGTTATGGACTTAAAACATGTAGCAAATAAAAAAGAAAAACATTCAGAATGAGTGTGATGCATGATTGTGTTAAATTTTCAATTAAATGAGATGCATGCAAATGAAATAGATCAAAGATCAAGCCACCAAATTTCTCCAAAAGGTGGAGAGATAGGGATACCAATGGGTAAAACCCACGCTCCCAAAATTAGAAATTTCATTAGTTGTTACAAGAAGTAAAAGACAATGAAACCTTCTCTAAAATCCAATGAAAGTCTTAACAATTTGGCTTCAAGCCATAGACCTTTCCAAGCTGAAAATTTCTGCAATTTGAGACTCATATAGGCAGAACAAAATTCGGGTTTTGAAGAAGGAGAAGAGAGGATAAGCCTCCTCTATGACCACGACCAAGAGAGAGAAAGAGATGGCCAAAAGAACTCGACCTTTCTCAAGAAGAACAAGGCCTTGTCCAAGAAGAACTTGACCTAAAGGTGGAAGTAGTCACTAAATTCAAGCCCCAAGGTCCTGCATGAAAACTTGTAAGTAGTTTTTTTTATGATGAATCCCACAAGTAGCTGCAAGAGAACCAGTTAGAAATGACTACAACAACACAACAAATATTAGCTCATGAAAGCTACAAAACATGTTACAAAATTATCTACAAGAGGTTAGGACAAAGAGTATGAGCAAACTATCCTCTTTGATCAACCATGACTTGGCTTTTTGAAATAACCAAATATTGATAAAAGAAGTGCAATACTTGAACAATAAAATTTTTAATGTGATTTTGATGTAATAAATAAGAGCCTAAACTTAAAAGAACGCTTGCAAGACAAATCGAAATAGATGAGACTTTAGAATTTAACGGATGCGGGTTCTCCTTGAATATTTTCACGAGTGGGTTGGTTCATCCGAGAACTCCCCTCATGCTTGAAAGCTTGACCAAAGACGAATAATTCTACAAAACTTCACCACAACACATTAAATCCACATGAAATTAAATAAATGCAATGGAAAGAACTCTCAGAGATATATTTGACATCAACTTGAATGTTTCTTTTTCTAGAGCAATTAAACAATTCCTATGCTAATATTAGATAGTTGCGTAGCAACCAATGTTCCACCAAGACTCTGGTGCTGGGAGACGCATAAGGGGTACGTGTGAGAGTACCCTTAAATTTTAGGGAAATTTCGAGGGTGCGGGGAGACGTCGAGGTATATATATATATAATTCAAGTTCATATTCTTTGTTCACTGTTCAATAATGAAAGCATAAAAATATTAAATGGACAATTGAATCATTGATCCATCCTCATCATTCATTTTGATACATACATCATTCATGAATCATGTGACATTCTCAAGTCTCATTATTGAATTATTCACACATACCATGAGATTCGATAAAAAAATTTAAAAATCAATAATGAAATATTCAAATACATTGATTTGATTTTTTATTTGTTAATTTTTAATTTGGGACTTATTAGACAAATTTAAAAGGGGACGCCCAAAAGCACCCTTTTTGAAGGGGGACGCCCAAACACATCCTTTTTGGGGAGTCTAGACTCCTACACTGAAGGGGGACACCCAGACACACCCTTTTTGGGGAGTCTAGACTCCCACACTGGGGAAACACACCCCCTTGTGTCTCCTCGAGACTCGCCAAAAAGGGTGCATGGGGAAACGCACCCCCAAGAGACTCCCCGTCCCGGGTGCGAGGGGTGCATGCACCCGACCTTGGGGGACGCGTCCTTGTGGAACACTGATATCAACATAACTTGGAACAAGCATGAAGGAAAAAATTAAAAATAGCATGAAGAAGTATGTAGAAACATAGTATGTCAAAAATTTACCATATGCAAGGAGAACACCATCACAAGTAACCCCAAAGCCTATTGTATTATATTGCAAAATGTTTGTACAATCCTGCAACGTGTCGTCAAGCCCAATAACTTGTATTACATGATACATATGAGAGCCCATGTCTTTATTATATAAAGAGTTGAAAGCAAATCCCAAGGAAGAATGCATATGAGAATTGAACTTGGAGCAAATCCGAAGAAACGACAAGTCAAGTTCCAAGTGGAGATGATAGAGACACCAAGGCAAATCAAATTCCATACGTGGCACCCAAGGAAAAATTGAATTCTCTATATGGCATAGTAACCATATCCATGAGTGAACCAAAGTAATGAGATAACTCTAGTCAAACCATCCAAACTTGAACCAAGTGTTGCCACCTCAGATGATGATCCCAAAGATGCTATGCGTAGATCCCAGGAACCGCGTGATCTCCTCCAAGAGAAATTCGTGGTCCTCTAATGTGAAGTGCTAAGTGTAGAATCACTCGAGCTAATAGTGAGAGAAGTCCCCAAGAAATCCTCAACTCAAATATTCCATTGAATATTCCTCTAGTGCTTGAGCTCCTCTAAATAATTCGATTTTCCGCATGTTCAACTGCTGCATTAATTCCAGGAAATTCGAGTTTATGAGATATTAGTGTATTTATGATGTAAGGTGCTCATTCATCTTCCACATGTCCCTTGACTCAACTCTTTGACTTGGGATAATTTCCAAGTCATTTCCACGTCATTCTGCCACATGGAATAATTTATTTCTCTCTATTTAATTTGTTTCTAGCTTAATTTATTGCCACATTTTCCACTAAACTTAGGAAATGTGGGTTTTGGGGCCTAAACACATTTTTGACCCCTCAGTGTGTCATAGTAGAAAGTTGAGGGTGAGAGGTGCAAATTTTATTACTCATACCCCATACAACTTCTCTGGACGTCACTTATTACGTTAGATATACAATTTTTATTGCAATTTCTATCCTGTGGAAAATAAAAAATAAAAAAAGTGACCACCTAGACCTAACCAAATTCCATGAGTTTTTTTGTGTGATCTAGTATGGTAATAAACATTGACTCTAGACACTAGGACTTACCCAAGGCTTCACCATCATGCCGTACTCTGAATTTGGGGTATATTTGGAGGAAAAAACTCAACTAATTATTAAGTCGTGGTACGGAGATGATAATTAACCAAGTGAAAAAAACCTCCTAGAGTAATACTCACTTGTTGGCAAGGTCCCAAACTACCTAAGCCTGTTACAGACTCAAAAATCATCATTACTAGCATCACTTATTACAATTCCCCGCAGGATGTGGAATCTGGGTACAATAAGTAAATGATGAGAAGTAGAAGTAGAGTTTAAAAACTTTGGAAATCTGACGATATCTGATGGTGCAAGTGTTTATACATTCTTGGGCATGGAGTCTTCAGATAGTCATCAAGTGCCACTCGAAGTAAAGGCACAATTACCTGTCTAAGTAACTTGACTAGCAAGTATGAAAATTAATGAGCAACGCAGTTATTAGAAGATGGGTTCGATTATTTTTTCGATTAATAAGCAATGCAATTATTAGAAGATGGATCCTAAAACTTTCTATCAACCAAGCTTATGTTTGGTGACAAATTTTAAGTATGCAAATCTAGATCTAGGATGCAAATGCAAATGCTTCAATGAGATTCAAATTAAACAAGATGCTTTAATGAAGGAAATGCCAACCACTTATAATCAAGGCTTATGATAATCACTTACAACACAAGATTATTAGCTTATACAAATAACCAATGAAGCATATAAGGATTACTCAATGAAACAAGAGAGATGCAATCAGATTTGGATGTTAAGGAAATGTGGCAAAATGCCTTTGGTAAAAAGTGCTTCTTAAGATGCTCTTTACTTGTATTATATTATGACTGTCAAAACAAGTAAGAATTATATATTGAAAGCACAAGTAAGTGATGGCAAACGAGATTGTTAACTAGAGAAGAGAAAGACTATTTTAAATTTTCAATTGCAAGTGAAACAAGGACAAGAACTATTTCAAATGCAATATATCAAAAAGTCAATAAATGAATTCAACTTTGGAAGCTAGATCTAAGATACAATAAAACTAGAAATGCAAAGGAGACAAGGTAGCAAGTTAGATCTAAAGACTAAGAGAAGAAACACAAGAAACCCTCCCTTTTAAATAAGGAGGCATGATACCATGGGATTGAGACCTCAAGCCCCCTCAAGAAACAAGATCTTTATTTATTATGATTACAAAGGAAGAGGCCCTTTAATAGATCTAACCCTCCACTAGCTCATGACCTTCAACAAGGACGAATGGCAGTCTTCCAAATGCTCATGGCCTAGGTGAAGTAGAGGCCTAGAATGCTCACAGTCAACCCAACAATTGGTCAAAATGATTTTAAATTTTATTAAAATTCTATGGTGAATTCTTATGGATCAAGGCTTCAAGTTTCTTCGAAAAAATATTCGGTTTGCCACTGCCAAATTTGCCTTTCTCACTGGGTGAGAGGGGCCTCCTTAGGAGCTCTCGGTCTTGAGAAAAAAAAAGGGCTTAAAATGAATGCAACTTCTCCAAAAAAAATTGTAAATGAAAACAAGCCTTCATCTTGCGTCCTCTTGAGTCCTGTCTCATTGTTCTTTATGCTTTTGATAATTCTTTGATGAAAGGAACACAATAATAATCAAGTTGAAGAAAAATATAATGAAGAAAACTAAAAAGTCATCACAAGCAATTATCATTGAAAGAGAAATCTCTCATCTTTGTGCCCCTAGATTTCTCAATACTCTGGTGTCATAGACTGAAGGTTTCTCCCACATGCTGAGCCAATACTATGAGCTCTGATACCACTGTGATATTCCCAAGGGAAAATTAACAATGATAACAAGCAATAACAACACATGCACACAAAATTTTTACACATGAGTAAGCACCCAAAATTTTTCCAAAAACTATGCCAAGCTGAGCCATTTTATTATATATAATAGTAGGAGTACAATGGGTATGAACAAGTGTACCTGGGCTTTTCAAAGGCAAGCTAGACAAACCCCAGGTGAGAAAACAAGGAGCCCAAATGCTGGAGAGTGACTCCTCTATGCTCTACGTTGCCCTAGAAATTTGCAACGCTGGCTGGAAAGGAGTCCCAGTTTGAGGCCCCTAGACTGCTCAGAAAATTCTGTCAAATTAACCTTGGCCTCTCCTTAATAAACCCAGAAAGACCCAAAGAGGGTTGGGCCTGATCCCAAACTTCCAAATTTGCCCCAATTTCCATGTGCTCCTCCAACTGCTGGGTATTTCGACCCACCTGGAAATGTCACCTCTTAGCTCCTCCACAATGATAGAAAATGCTAGCAAAATTCCCCTCTAGATGCCCTTTCAAATCCCAGCTCAATTCGGCCCCAAATGTCTCTCCTCCCAGCTCCCACATGTGGCCTAGAAACTTCCTCTGTGCAGGCCCACACAGTCTCTGAAATGGTGTCACTGCTGCAGCAAAAAGTCCACAAAGATGTTCCCGCCTAGCACTCCAATTCTTTAGCGGAAGATGGCCCCATGCTCTCCTGGAAAGCCCAACAAGTTTGCTGCTCCACAACTCGCTCTCTCCCAGGAAGTACGTCTTCTCTCGTACACGTACACAGCTGAATAACTCCCACGAACTGTCTTGTGCAACATCCGGAACAGCTCCCAAATAGTATAGATCCTCCTCCTTGGGCTGACACTCAAAGTCCACCGAAGGTAGGGGTGAGATTCTCGCATGAAAATCTTGTGTGCTGAACAGCACTTGCAGACTTGGCTTAACAGCTCAAGCATGCTAGGTGAGTGTGCATAACAAAGGTTCAAAAGCGCCCCAAAATGATGTATCTTTCTCCTATTTATCCTTGAGCTCCCCTTTTTCCATGTGGGCCCCATGCATTGACCTCATCTTGGCTCTCTCCCTCCAAAAGTGCGAGTTAGCTCAAGGGCTGCGTATTCCCCTTTTGGGGTGGCCCCACGATCAACTATCATTTCGGTTTTCCCTTCTTCTCCTATGTTGGGACCTTCCTTAGCCAAATTAATCAAGTGGGGTTCTCCCAACCCACTTCTCCTAAGTTCAGCACCGAAAATATCAAAATTGACATAACTTAGACAAAATTGCAAAACTGTTGTAGCTGCTGGGTGAAATTAATTACAGGGGACATCACAAAGAACGATGGTCTGTTGAAGTTTCACTGGTAGTTTAATGGAGATTTTCCAGCTCTTTTTCGGCGGTCAATGATTTTATGATCCTCAATGTTGTTGAACTGCTGGCTTTACTGGTAGTAAATGCTCAGTATGCTTTCTAAATTTGTGGGTGAATGGGGATTCAATGTTAGCCTTTTAATGATTTGTTGGGTTTCTGTGTGTTTTTTTCTTCATCTTCTGGACACCCATCTTTAAATGTGTATCACATAGAGATGAATAAGGTTACCCAATTCAAAGGCTCTGTATGGTTGTGTTTTAAACTCTGCTGTTAACTGTTACGTTTTCTCTCTCAAACCTTTCCATTTAAAGTTTCATTACCAGTGTGATTTCAAAATATATGCTGATTCCTAAGTAAGTACAGTTATGGAAAACCCTGTTGAGCTGGAAAAGAATGAGCACTGAAGAATGCGGAGCTGCTGCTGATGTGACAGTGGATTGCAAGCTCTGCAAGCACTACGTGATTCCCTACTTTGGCAAAAGGACCCTTCTTGCCCGGTGCAGAGAGGGGGAGGTCTGGAACCTCCAGTGAATATCCCTGAATTTTGTTTCCTCTGTCACTGTGGGAACAACACTCCAATATATTTGTGTGAATTATGTTTTGTATCCATGGCAAAAAGACAGGTGTCATATTATGGTAAGAAACATCTATTTCTGTGACTCATTCATGAAATGTTTGATTACTGATTAGGTTTGTCGAATTTGATGACTTACAACTTTTTCTATCTTGAAAAGGGTGGATCAGTGGGTGACAACTAGAGGTTGATTGGGATGTTAGTTTTTAAAGACGGTAGCTTGCATTTCTGGTTTGCATTAAACATATTAAAGTGGTTATAGTCTGGGTCGTTTCTGAAATTGTTAGCATATTTTCTGTTATCTTATAAATACAGTTTTCTATTCTGAAAATGCAATACAAAGTGTCTGAAGAGTACCCAAGAACTTATTTTCTAAAGACTACATGGTGAAAAAGTTTGTTATTTAATAAATATTTTTGTGAATGCCGGGGCTTAAATACATTAATAGTCTGTTTATTGCAGCTTATCATTATAATGATGTATTTGGAACTTTTTTTTCCCTGTAGCTGGGATTGTCCTTCGCCCAGTACTGTGGAAACCATTGGAGGAGTTCATGGAATGTTGAGCATGCCTGAGTATGGATTTATAGCAATTCCAAGGGATTCAGTTTTGTGCATACCAAATCCTGGAGGCAGCAATAAATTTGGAGCTTCATTTGAGACCCCATTTGGAAATAGGATGGTAAAATATTCTTGCTCTTCTATGCCTGCTGAAATATGCAATATCTGACTACATGTGCTCTCTTACTGATGGTGAAAGTTGTGATCTCTAGGCAAAACCTGTACAATATATGGAAACTATATGCGCTTTAAAGCCAAACTTGTGGTCTACCCTACCTGACGAAGTGCCTTCATGGGCATCTGACAAGAGGAACAGAATTTCAGTGGACAGAACGACACGCTGGCTTGATGAATGCCTTGCTATGCAACCTGTAATTTGCATACCTAACTTTCTAGCATGCATCAATTTGCAAATGCTTAAATTATCGAAGTATTGTTTTATATCTATGCATTTGATTTAAAATCATATATTGAAATATGTGAAAAGAGAAACTTCACTTTGATTGGGATGTTAATTATCAGCTTTGTTTGTCCTTCTTGACTTTATACAGTTTGGAATCGCTGCTTTGAAAAAAAATTGAAGCAATGGATCATTACCTGGCTAATACCCAATCTTCTAGAATCTAGACGAGAATGCAGGCATTAATGTTGGGTGGAGTGTCCACTCGAAACATTGGGAATGTCTCAAAAACATAAACACAGTTTATTTCCAAAATATTTCCGTAAACAAATAAGTATTGTCTTCGTTATAATCTACTTCTGGGTTGTAGGATCTGTTGGATTCAAAATCTAAGGCATTCTTTTGGGAGCACATTGTAACATCTTACTACGAGTACTGGGAAGTGATAACTTAATCCTTTAATCTGTGTTTTTCTATTATATAAGCCATATATAGTGACGTCAAGGAGAAACTTAGGTGGCACAATTAACTCAGCTTATTCAACATATTCATATTTATTATTATTAAAAGATATAGAAGATGATTACAATTTGTGGGAGGCCCCTGGCTTTACACTGCCTTGGGTGCCTCTTGATGAATGGGCATGATCAACCTTTGCTTAATAACTACTTAATTAAATTAATTTTTATATAACATTGCCTTCCTCCCGAAAAAAATGCTTTGTCCTCAAAGCATACGCAACGACGGATGTTGTTGACGAAATGCTTCAGTCTCCCAAGAAGCTTCTTCTTCTGGTAAGTCCTTCCACTTGATCAAGTATTTCTTGATTACAAGAGATCAAAGCTTCTTTTCTCTGGTGGATATGATACCTTCTGGTTCTAAAATGACCCTTCCTTCATCATCTAAGGATGGAAGCGTTGTTTGTGCTAATTGATGGTTGCCCAGTGCCCTTTTAAGGCAGGATACATGGAAGACGTTGTGAACACGACTTTTATTTAGAAGGCTTAAACTATATGCAACTTGGCTAATCTTTTTGTTGATCTGGTATAGTCCATAGAACTTCAGTGCCAATTTATTTTTTCTTTTTTGTTTCAAGGACAACTGTTTGTATGGCCTGGAGCTTGACAAATACCCATCCCCCAACTTCGAATTCTCTCTCTGTTCTATTTGGTTAGCTTGTTGCTTCATACGATTTCTTGCATACTTCAAATTTTCTTTTAAGGTTTGGACGATTTTTTGGGTTTCTTCTAGTTGGTTTTTAACAACTGGTAGATTTGTCTGGACGATAGCTAGATTCCTTCTAGATTTGGAATGGAGTCATTTTTACTGATGTATGATAAGTAGAATTATACCACCATTCAGCGAGATGGAACCACTGAACCCACTTATTTTGTTTTTCTGTAGCGTAACAATGTAGGTAGGCTTCCAAACATTTATTGACAACTTCTGTTTGTCCATCTGTTTGAGGGTGGTAAGCGGAACTCATATTTAGGTAGGTTCTTATGTGGTTGAACAATTCCTTCTAGAAATTACCCTTAAATTTGGCATCTCTATCACTCACAATGACTTTCGAAAAACGGTGTAATTTGTAAATATTTTGCAAAATATCTCAACGATTTGTTTAGCTGAGTTTGATTTCTTAATTGCAATAAAGTGAGCATATTGGTGAGTCTGTCGACTACTACGAAAATCTTATCCTTGCCCTCAGATACAGGTAATCCGTCAATAAAGTCCATTGATATTTCTTCCCATTTCTGATTTGGAATGTTTAAGGGGTGAAGTAATCCAGGTGTCATAATATTTTCACTTTTATTTCTTTGACATTTGTTACATTCTGCTACATATTTCTGAATATCGCGACTCATCCCCTTCCATAAGAATGATTGACATGCATTGTAGTAAGTTTTAAAGAATCCTACATGTCCGATTGACAGTGAATCATGTGACTCCTTGAGTATCTTGAATTTAAACTTGGAGTTTGAATTTAGATAGATTCTTCTTTTGTACCATAGATATCGTTCTTCCATTCAAATTTTGAGTTGTCTGGAAGGTTATTGATTATCACAGTTATTTCTGGATCCTTGGCATATTCACTTCGAATCTCATTAAGCCATTCAGGAACAAAAATCGAGACTGCAAGTAATGTTGGTTCTTCATCCTTCCTAGATAGGGCATCTACTACTACATTGTCTTTTCCCTTTATATGTAGTATCTCCATGTCAAAGGCGACAATTTTTTCAATCCATTTTTGTTGTTCTTCGGAAAGTGTTTTTTGTTGGAGGAGGTGTTGGAGACTGTTATGATTTGTTCGAATGGAAAACTTACTTCCCAAAAGATATTGTCTCCACTTGGCCAGTGCATGCATAATAGCGAGCATTTCCTTGTTGTATATGGATTTAAGACATTCTCGTTTATTGAGTTTCCTGCTTTCAAAAGCTATTGGATGCCCTTCTTGCATTAACGTTGCACCTATACTGAACCCGGAAGCATCACACTCAATGATAATTTTTTAGAGAAATCTGGAGTTGCCAATATCGTGGTGTTAGACATAGCTTCCTTCAATTCTTCAAAACACCTTCCTGCTTCCTCATTCCATTGAAATGAATTCTTCTTTAAAAGGTTTGTTAGAGGTGCAGTGTAAGGGCCCTAAATTCAAAATTTAACATGGTCCAACAAATTCATGTTCAGAAAAACTGTGAAGTCTTAAATTCGAAATTTAACAGAGTTTAACAATATTTCTACTCACAAATATGAAATTTTAATACAAAATTTATCCATTCTTCTATTGAGTACCAACCTGTCTGCTCTGCCGCGACTCCTGCTCCCCCTGGAACTCAGTTGAAGATGTTTTTGAGTGTTGTTCCCGCTGCTAAAATTACCAAACCGCCATTTTCCTCCCAGCCTATCTGTGGTCTACCTATACTGCCCCTAGATCTAGAAGACATGTCTTCTGGCCCCGTGCCCAATGCCCCAAGAACAATCAAGCTCAATGCCCCAAGAACAATCAAGCTCAATGTCTTTGACTCTGTTAGAACTTCCTCCTTTGTCTCTTTCCAACTCAAAACGAATTTTCCATAGTTTGAAACAAAAATGGTGTGTTTTTCTTCAGCCCTCCTTCGTTCCTTATATGTTTAAATCCACCGCCTTCCAACCACCTTGCTATCGGCCTCCTCCCTTCCACTGACTCATGCTTCCTTCCGCTGCCATCCTCATACATTTTGGACCTTTCCTTATTATATTTTTTTTGCTTTGGTTAGAGGCAGTTATATTCTTCTTTTAAATGAAGCTATGAATGGTTCTTTTATAGATTTAGGAATTAGAAATATTTTATTTTATTACATTTCTATTTTAATTAATTTGTTTATTTTTTTTTTTAAATTACTTTATTTTAACATAGGGAGGAATTAATTAATTTACTTAAATTAAATTAAAATATCATTTAAATAAGCTTTTGGTTAATTATATGATTATTTCAAACAATAATTTATGTACATTAATGACATGGGTTATTAATAAGAACAATTTAGCATCAAAATGATAAGTATTAATACTATTTAATAACTAAAATAATAAAGAGATATTTATTATTTTTTTAGAGTGTCATGTCTAGGACAAGATTTACCTTCTTAATGGTCTAGGTATTCAATCTAGTATATTTTTCTTTAAATAATTAATTTGTTTATCCTTTATTTAGACATCATTCATAAACAATTAGTAAGTATACTAGTGCAATGCATGCGATGCATGCATATGTAGCTATCATATGCATGCATTGTACGCATTCTAATACTCTTATTCTGTCCGAAATTCAGGATGGGTCGTTACATGCAGTTATATGTGCATAGTTTTTAATAAATCTTCGGTAATATCTTGTCAATCCTAAGAACCCTCTTAGCTTGAATATATTAACTGGTTTGGTCCATTCCTTTATAGCCTTGATTTTATTAGGGTCCACTTTTACTCCTTCATGGGATATAATGTGTACGAGATATTCTACTTCTTCCTTACCAAAGGTGCATTTGGATTTCTTGGCGTAGAACTGTTGCTCTTCCAGTAGTGTAAGAACTTTATCCAGATGTTGTAGGTGCTCCTTCCAAGTCTTATTGTAAATTAAAATATCATCAAAGAATACTAATACAAACTTCCTAAGATATGGATGGAATAACTCGTTCATAGTGGCTTGGAATGTTGTTGGTGCATTGGTTAACCCAAAGGGCATTACTTTAAATTCGTAGTGACCTTCGTGTGTTCGGAACGCAGTTTTTGGTATGTCTTCCAACCTGATTCTGATTTGGTAATAGCTTGACCTTAAATCCAATTTTGAGAAGTATTTTGCGCCATGTAGTTCATCGAACATTTCGTCGATAAAGGGAATTGGGAATTTGTTTTTAATCGTTATTTTGTTTAATCCTCTATAATCAATGCATAGCTTGAATGATCCATCCTTCTTCTTTCCCAATACCACTGGAGCAACATACAGACTTTTACTTTTTGAGATGATCCCACATTTTAAAAGGTCTTGGATTAATCTCTCAATTTTAGTCTTTTGGTGATGCAGATATCGATATGGCTTGATGTTGATAGGGTCTGATCCTGCTTCAACTTCTATTGTATGCTCGATTTCCCTGTTAGGCGGCATTTTCATGGGCAGGTCTTGGAATACTTTTTCATGCTTCTGAATTAACTCTTGTACTTCCGGTGACTTTTCGCTGATCACTTTTGCAGATAACATTTCTAATTGGTGACATTGTACTACATAAGTTGGTGCTCCTTTTCGAATCATTTTCATCATCTGGGATGATGACACAATTTGATTTTCTGGTGCTTGGAATCCATATAACTTGTACCTCTGCCCTTCCCAGTTAAAGCTTATGAACTGCTCTTGATGGTTGGTAGAGTAAGTGCCGAGGGTTCGTAGCCATTGGATACCTAAGTCCACACCTACTCCTCCTAATGGTACAATGTAGAACGAGGATTCTAAATTAAAGTCTTGAATCTACAATTTTACCTTATGGCATTTCCCTACCTTTTCAATCTTCTCACTGTTAGCTAACATCACCTTCATGTTAGGCATGGGTAATGTGAAAATGTTGAGTCTTTTTGCCATGGTTGAATGTAAAAAATTGTGGGTGCTACCGGAGTCGATGAGAACCACTACGTTGTTCTTCTTTATATGTCCTTTTAATTTTAAAGTCCAGGGTTGTGATATACTTGTCATAGCTGATAGTGACACTTGCAGAATATTTCCGTCATCTAATTCTGGAGAGAATTATGGGGCATCTTCTATTCCTTCTATGTCTGATTAATCACTGTTTGAATCATTAGTTGCTTCACAGTTATATAGGTTCTTTGACTCTTTTTCTTTAGCACACCTATATTTAGGGTCCCACTTTTCGCCATAGCGTTTGCACTTGCCTTCTTTCATCCTTTGCATTTTCACGTGAGATATTTCGCCTTCATTAAGATGTGGTGGAACATATCTTGTATTATCCATATTCACAGACTGGGGAATTCTTTGTCTCGAATATACTTTTTCCGGTTTGACCACAATATTTTTTCAAATTTCCTTTCAACAATTTTCGCTTTTTGTCTTGCTACTTCTATTGATGTAATGTCATGAAGCTCAAGTTCTACTTGCAGATGAGTTTTAAGTTCGGAGATGTATGATTGAATTAGACAAGATTCTGATAACCCAGGTACTCGTGTTGCTAAGGTATCCCATTCTTGAGTGTATTCATCCACATCTTCTTTTTGTCACAATATGATGGGTATTGAAAAGAACTCTTCTTCCTTGACACCTTGGAATATTTTAAAAACGCATCCTTAAATTTTCTCCAACTGATAGTGAGTGTCGTCTTCTTCCACCACATATACAATTGTATGCTTCGCCTTCCATTTTCATGGAAGCATGCCTATTTTTTTTTGTCATCATTGTCAATATCGTAAATCTCGAAATATTCTTCTGGTTTATTCAGCCATGCCATGGTGCATTTTTCGTTACTGTCGAACTTGGGTAGCTCAATTTTTGCTCTTCGTTGATACGTCGCTAATGGTGGAGCGAAAAGAGGGTATTAATTGGTGAATGAATTCTAGAGCTGCTTATTTTGAAACGTCACGTTACTATTTTCTTGATGGTGCGTGGATGATTTTTTTGGAGACTCAGTTTTTTCATGAGAATTCGTTGAATTTGTGCTGTTGATTACCTCCATCATCCTAGAATAGTCGTTCGGGTGTAATCTTCATCCTCTCACACATAACGGTCAACATTGTCATTGTCTGATTGTGGTTCATTTTAGATTTGATATGATTTTGCCAGAGCTATTGTTCTATCCGATTTGTTGTATCCTGAAGCTTCTTGATGTTGTCGGAATGTTTGGTAACCTTACTCTCGAGATTGATTAATTTTTGGTTAAAATCATCGGAATGGCTCGTAATCCTATTCTCAAGATCAATCAATTTTTTGTTGAAATCGATCATTGTTATCGATGACATTGAATGGGTTTGTGGGGTTGTGTATTTGTCTGCCGGCTTAATTTTTTTTAATATTAATAAATTATATAGCTATAAACTATATAATAATAAATTAATTAAAGTTTATATATATCCACTATATAATAAAATGGCGTACAATTTTGAATGACGGGACATACAGTTTAACGACCAAGAATGGAGGTGACTGTTCACAAGACATGACGTCTGCTGGATAGAAGGCAACAGAGTGGGCGAGGTCGATCCTTGGTGGTTCGTGTAGATCAGAGCCATGTCTTCAGTGGTCAGGGACTTGGTTTGTCTAGCCGAGGAGAGCCGCAACTAGTGAAGCCGAGATGTGGGTGGAAGATGCGAAGAGCCGAGAAGTGGGCGGAAGATGCAAAGGAGGGTAAGATGGAACGTTCACTGTGCGGTGCTGCGAAAAGGATGACAGACAGAACGGGGGGCGACACGGTGGACACAGCTCAATTGGGACGCACGAAAAGAAAAAAAATGGGGACAGTGACGACACAAGGGGTAGCGGATGAAGGGTTCACAATGGTGGACGAATGAGGTGGCACAGGACGTAGTCTACAGAACAGAGTTGTGCAACAGGGAACGCTCCAAAGATCGAACGTGCTCTGATACCAGATGGCACAATTAACTCAACTTATTCAACAAATTCATATTTATTATTATTAAAAGATATAGAAGATGATTACAATTTGTGGGAGGCCCCAGGCTTTATACTCCCTTGGGTGCCTCTTGGTGAATGGGCATGATCTTTGATCATGCCCTTTGCCTAATAACTACTTAATTAACTAACTTTTATATAACATTAGGGATGTTATTGCACAATAATTGCTATTCCCAGAGGACCAAATTGTGGCAATATTAGTGAAAGTGAAATGCAGATAACTTTTATTGCAAATATAGGAAGCATTAGCTTTGGCCCTTGGGTCTTGTAAGTTCATTACAAGACTGAATGCTTTGGCAAGAAGTTCCTTGAATAATGTTACACTAATCAAACTGCTAATTCATCTTTGGCAGTAATTAGCCATAATGTATGCACATAATTTTTAAACAGGCAATCCTATTTAAGATAGTTGAACACACTAGAATAATCAGAATAGGTTGATAAAGATTTGCATAAATGTTTAGCCGAAGAACAATATCTTCCCTTTTGGTTGACTTGGTGCTGGTTAAGTACCAGAATTACATGAGCGTTTCCTTATTGCTATAATACACCAACCCTACAATGTTCGTGCACCCAAAATGGAACCACTACTGCAATTACAGAAATGACTGAAGTAGAAAGCTAAGAGTGACAGAAATAAAGAGCCAAAAGAAGCTAAAATAGTGGGGGAAGCTGTTAACCCAAGGGTGGATTGCACTTGCAAATACTGGTAATGGAGGAAGACATATCCAAATCAATCTTGCATATATTGTTATTGGTATTTTATCTGCAGGACTCATAAATTTGTGCTATTGTGAAAATTGGTAAAATATCGACAAATTAAAAACAATTATTGGCAAAGATTTAAAAATACAAAACATATTCACTTTTTTTCCTTCTTTTTTGAAAATTAATATAACAACAACATTGAATAACAACATTGCCTCACAAATATGAACACACACATAGACACAGAGACACACAGAGACACATCTTTTCATTTATAGCCTTGAGGGCTATGTTATCGGAAACGCTGCCCTAACCTCCCAGATACGCCATTCGGTGTTTCAGATGCTGAAACAGGTACGAAATGGCTTTGAAACAACCTTGACATGTTTCAACCCCGTTTCAGTTTTTCGGAAAAGGCTAGTAAAAAATTTGGAACGTTTCAGCGGAGATTTTTGGAAAAACAATCCATTTCTTAGAAAACCTGATACGTATCGTTGCTTTTGGAAAAGGATCTAGCAAAAAAGCAATACATTTCACGATTTGGAAAAAGATCCTTGATTTGGCTGCTGGGAACGGATTTAAGTATTCGGATCCTTTGACTTGTTGCCGAGAACGAATTTCAGACTTTAGGTTTTAGTATTTTATTTATGTTTTAATACTTTTTGGAAGGCGGTCACATTTATGAGTGCGCCATTGTTGCCACCATGACTCGTCACCACCGCCTACTTCTTGGAGTGGGAGCTTGGAGGAGCCGACACCACATAAATAGCACTTGGGACTGTTTGTGAGTGCCTTCTTCGCCGTGCATTCGGGACTGTCTGCCATGAGTCACCACCGCCTACTTCTTGGAGTGGGAGCTTGGAGGAGCCGACACCACATAAATAGCACTTGGGACTGTTTGTGAGTGCCTTCTTCGTCATGCATTCGGCACTGTCTGCCATGAGTCACCACCGCCAGTTAGGGGAGCCGACACCGAGTAGGAGGAGCCGATGCCCAAGTGAGTAGTAACTCAAATCCTCACCCTCGTCCCAAGCGCTGACAAACCCATTTGATTCATCAGAGATATTAGGGAATGAGGCATATCATCTTGATTACCTTCTTACTAGAGTTAAGTAATTGCATCAACGATACATGGTGCTTTTCTCAAGAAAAATATTTTTTTGATCCTAGGCTAAAAAGAATTAATATGCTAATGAGAGCTTGTAATTTTATTTTGTAAATACTGTACATTTGTAAATATTTTGTAAATTATTTTCTAACCCTTGTTATTTTGCAGCACTTGGGTATTTGAGGTTTTATAATTTTGTATATATATCTGGGCTTTGGAATTCTTTTATTCACTTGTTGCAGGTGATAGCTCAAGGGTTTGAAGCAACATTTTTTTTTTCTTTCTCTGGGCTACTTATCCAAGCAAGGAAGATTGATCTAGGCCCTTGAGGATAAGATCTAGCCTCCCCAACTTCCAGAATTAATATGCTAATGAGAGCTTGTAATTTTATTTTGTAAATATTTTGCAAATTATTTTCTA
This sequence comes from Pinus taeda, assembly GCA_000404065.3. Lineage (NCBI taxonomy): Eukaryota > Viridiplantae > Streptophyta > Pinopsida > Pinales > Pinaceae > Pinus > Pinus taeda. The sequence continues at coordinate 101,095 of APFE031627022.1, read as the reverse complement.
ACCCTTGTTATTTTGCAGCACTTGGGTGTATTTGGGGTTTTATAATTTTGTATATATATATGGGGTTTGGAATTCTTTATTCACTTGTGCAGGTGATAGCTCAATGGTTTGAAGCAACATTTTTTTTTTTTCTTTCTCTGGGCTTCTTATCCAAGCAAGGAAGATTGATCTAGGCCCTTGAGGGTAAGATCTAGCCTCCCCAACTTCCAAAAACTTAACGTCGAGCAGAAGAAGGGAAGCCGTCCAACATTTTGAAGTGATCATTAGCATTTTTGTGCAATTGTAGGGGTTTCAAAATTTTTTTTAGGCCCTTAGGCCTAGCCGTCCTCCTCCTTTGCCCTAGCCGTGAGCCCTAGAGGGCCTTTTAGGCCCTCGACCCTCCTGTTTCCCTTGGCCGCAAACCCTTATGGGTTGGACGTGGCCTTTTTAGGCCTTAAGCCTAGCCGTCTAGCCCTTTAAGGGCATCGACCCCCTTCTTTCACCATAGCCAAAGCCTTGGGATGCCTCGTTTGGTCCTCGACCTCCCTCTTTCCCCTTGCTGTGGCCTCTAGGAGGCCCTTACCCCTCTATGCCCTCCTTTTGGCGTTGGCCGCAACCCTTAAAGGGGCTTAAACCTTAGCCACAAACAATATAGGGCCTTCTTTGCCCCACGTCAGCCCATAAGCTCTTGACGTCATCCCTTGTGGGATTATCTCTCTTGGCCGCAGGCCTATTAGGCCTTTTTCCATCCATTGTTGCCCTTCTCTAGGCCTCTAGCCTCATCTTTAGGCCTCTTCTAAGCCCTAGCCTATTTGTCTAGTTCTCATTCAACCTTTTTTCAGTCATTGATTCAGTTTGCATTAGTATTTCGTTTCTAACATTTGGTTTTGCAGCGATTCTAGAGCTAACTTGGTAGTTGCAGGTGCTCAAGTTCATTGTAAGAGTAACGAGTTGTCTACAAGACCACTAAGCCTCTTGGTTTGGTTTTTAATCCTTCATTTTCATCACTGTCATCATCTTGTATTCTGAAGTATTATATGGCAGCAGTATATTCAGGGCCTAAACACATTTAAAACAGGCCTAAATTTACTAAATAATTCACCTAAGGCATTAAGAGTTAATCTAAAGTCAAATTGAATGCATATAAGTGAATTTTTGTGAACTGTTTGGTAATTTCCAGATTTGATATGTTTAGTACAGGCATTTAAATTCACCTACAACAGTGGTAAAATGGCATAATAGGGGCATAAAGGCAAGCTAGCAGTCATATTTCATCATTGTTTTGTCATTTGCACTCATCGGGCTTGCATTACTTGGTATATTTTATCATTTCTTGAAGGCTGTAATAATAATTCAGAGGTCTGATATATGCTACATTAAGGTCTGATATAAATATTACAGTGGTGGCAAAACGTTTTGGAGATCATCTAATTTCATTTGACATTTGTTCCTTGCATCTTGGATAATTATTTTCTAGTGGAATTGGGTGCCTTTACTATTGCTGTAATCATTGGTCTCCTGGCTGCCTCATCGTACATATCATTTGCATTTTTGCATCTCTTGCATAAGCATATCTCTAATTGCATTAACAAACACAAATGCTCTAAGTGGATTAATAATTGTTTGATGAGATTGGCTTAACAAGTAAAATTGTGGATTAGTGCTCTAGTTTCTTATTGCTATCATTGGTTATTGGATAAGTGGTCACATAGCTCTTCATTGATATTGGGACATCAATATCTCTTGTGGATTTACAATCTTGATTGATCTAAGTCACTCTTAAAACACTTAATCAAGTCTAATCATAATTGTGGTAAGAGGAATCTTGAAGCAAATCGAATTGTGTCCATAAGGAATTCAATTTCTCTCCTGTGTATCTAATTGGCATATTAGCGATCCATTGTTATAATTTTGAAGATTTGCTAATTGTGCATAAAGATTCTTATCTAATTGTTGAAGGAAGCATTAATCTTGTCAATTTAATTGTTTATTTCATAAGCAATTGCCTATTGGTAATCTTGACAACATTTTATGCCACCAGTTATTTTGAGCACTTTCTCTTGTGGTGAAAATTGTCGTTATTTATTGTTAAGTATTTCATTGTTTTAATTGAGATATCATTAAGTACTTAAGAAACTTAACAATCTCACCTTAAGATTAATCACTCACATTCTGCATTTGCATCTTAGGCCTAATTTTGCACTAATTAACTTACTTCCAAGCATAAGCTTGGTCGATAGAGAGATAGGACCACCTTTCTCATCTAGCTTGCAAAGTCTAGACCCTCTTTATTGGTTAACACAGTGACCTTGCAGTCATCAGAGCCACAATCTCTTTAGCGCTGTAGGCATCAGGTGGTTAGAACTCAAGTGAGGGGATCGTTAATCAATCCATTGCATGCTTCCCCTTGGTTTCTCTCTCACAACCTACTATAGAGACTAGTTTCAAAACAATTGAGGGAAATGATTCATCGAATTAGGCATTTAACTTAAAAGAAACCAAGATCTTGCATTTCACTTAGACTTTAGGTGTTGCATCTCATTTAGGATAGTGAAGCATCCTTAGTCAACAACTGTTCATCTGGTTACTTGGTAAATAATTCATATTAAGCAAGTATTTGACTCCATTTAAGGCACTGGTCTTTCAAGTTAATCCAATCTAATCCTTGAACTTGCCAAATTAACCAAGTTGCTAGGCCATTAAGTTCTGTCCCCTGGATTTGTCGGTTGCTGATGGGTCTTTCCATCTTCATGTTTCATAGGGACTACCCCCCATAGCTTGCTGTAGGGAGACAACTAAAATAGAGAGGGCGGGGATCAAAGTGACATCCCCCGCCCTGAGTGTTGTCGCGTCTTGCCTGTACAATTTGGGCGACAACATTTTCTGGGGTCGTTGCCAAGGACTAATCTTTTGGTTCTTGGCACTTCAACAACATTCTCTACGTCTCTTGATCTTTTCATTCTCTCATTCTTTATCTTCTCACCAGTCTTCTCATCACCTTGTTCACCTTTTCTATTTGCGCCTTTAACACCTGGACGTTTGGTTTAGTTCCCTGTTTGGGTGGCGACTCCACTTATTCATCTATTGGCAAGAGCTTATACTAGAAGAAATCCTGGTAGCTTGGTTAACCCTGCTCTTGATCCTGAAAAGGCTCTAAGAGCTCGGCTAAGAAAATTACATTCTAGTAAGCATTTAATCTTTCTCAGACATGAAGCCCTCCTCGATATCTACTTGCTTTTCCAAGATCCCCTTAGTCAGGACATCATGGAATTTTACAGACCATGCAACTTTGCCAATATCCAAGGATATCCTCATGCTCTTCCTGATGCTGGTTTGCATAAGATTCCTATGTTTCAAGGGAACAATGCAATCACTACAGGCGCTCATCTCAAAGAGTTCACAACTTTCTTGCTAAAACATGCTCATGCAACCACATATAATCATGACGCCATTAAGATGTAGTTCTTTGTTCTTTCATTAGAAGATGATGCATTGCAATGGTTCTTAGACAAGCCTGATAACTCTTTTGATTTTTTGCAAGCTATCATCAATGCTTTTAAGGGTAAATATGGGGACAAGAAAGCAGGGAGATATTTGTTAAAAGCTATCAACAATATTAAGAAGAATGAAAATGAAACAATTGAAGAATTCAATCAAAGGTTCAATGGCATTGTCAAAGAGATGACTTAGTGTTGAAAAATGTAACTAGTGTTGAAAAGAAGAAAAATAAAATGATTATTAATGCTTGTCTCATGGCTTTCATGAGCAAGGAATTTTATTTTTAGTGATGGTTCCCATTGTGAGCCTTTAGGATTTGTCATCTAGTCATACAAGTCAATTTGAGTCTATATCATGTATGAAGGACCCTTCATGGGCATATTATATTTGTATACGAGTCATTGAAAATGTCAAGTAGCCCTCCAAGACCAAGCACAAGCATTAACTTCAAGTCGGCTTCAAAGTGGAATTAATTATCTCCTCTAACAAACATGTTGGCTCACTCTCTTCAAGTCTGCTTATTTAAGGAGGAAACATCTATAAATAGGGCTGCTCGACATCACTTCTCAGACAAAATTTCGGTGGAATAGTGATCTGAAATAGAAGTGCGAAAAGGGTAAAAGGAGAAGCCTCCCAACCTGCGAAGCAAAGAAGAAAGAAGAGCGAGGTTCTTAGGGTATTTCTTTGGCCTGTTTTAAGGGCATAAAGCCTCTATATGTGCTAGACGTCTGTTGCAACAGTGAGGGATGAGGAGAAGTCTGTTGCACCAGTGAAGGACGAGGAGAAGTCTATTGCAACAGTGAAGGCTGAGGAGAAGTTTGTTGCGACTGTGGAAGCCGAGGAGAAGTGTAGTCCTCCTAGGGAGCCGAAGTGGAAGAAGGGCTAGTCAAGAAGGTTCTGAATTAAGGACAAAAATTGTAGACCTAATTCAAGAAGGCTGAAGGTTTAAAGCAGAAGAAAGCCAAGGTTGAAGAAGCCAAGAAGGAGGAAGGAGCAAAAGTTTGACTATCATTAACTAAGGATCTTGTGTCTTGGTCTTGGAGTGGCAGATAGGTCAAGGGTCTTGGTCTTGGTATTCGTCAATTGGAATCTCTATAAAAAGAATTTGTTCGGGTTTTCCTCTCAAGTGGGAGATGTTTTGGCCTCGTTGATAGCCTATATTCTGTGTCTCTTATCTCTTTATGGTTTATGCATTAGTAGTTGTTTGATGAAGAAGAAAACTAATAACCTAAGTAATATATGATCCTAATCTGAAGAAGTAAGAAGCACTCACAAGCAATTACTAATAGAAGAGAAATCACTTAATTGTTATGCCCTAGATTTCTCAACACTTAGGACTATAAGCCTTTTGAAAAATCCTTATTAGAGCAGTACCTTGAAGCATTTGTTGTTGATACATTTTATGAAATAAGACTTGCTAAGCCAATTGACTTAGCTTCTGCTCAAGCTATAGCCGAAGAGTTGGAAAAGGATAAGAAAGCATTTGGTAAATTAGAAATTCCTGGTTTTGAAAGAGGTCTAGTCAAATCTAAAGGGAAAGAAATAAAGGAGGTAGCACATGACCGAATTAAGGATATAACTCAGATGATTAAAGAAATGAGAATTGAGCATGCTAGAGAAATGAGTGCCACGCAGTCTAGGATGATTCAAATGGAATGAAATCAAGCTCAGAATATTCAACCTAGAAATAATAAATAACAATTGAGGTAATAATAATCCATGGCCACGAAGGAACCCTCCCAATGATCAAAGGCATGCTACTATGCTTGAATCCACCAATGTCGTTGATCAGCGTATTCCATTTTGTAGACCGTGTTAAGGGTTCCATGAAGAGAGTTCATGTGCCATCGTTAGAAGACTCTTAGTTGAAGAAACCTGTGAATAGGTAAATAAGGTCAATCAAAATCCTTCAAAGGAAAGTAGTTGCACAAACATGATCCCCTCATCTTTCACCATCAATAATTTTAGTGATGAAAAGGATCCTGTCACATAGATATACTGTGAAACGCTGTTCCAAGAGTAGATTCTGGAAATTGCTAGAAGTAAAGGTTACACTTATCAAAAGAAAAGCAAAAATTGGAATCATAATAAACAACAAGTTGCATCTAAAAGTTATCAACCGAGATTAAAAATTGATTCGGTTGTAGGGATAAACAATGTCAAAATTTTTGTCCCAGTCTTAGAACTCTTAAAGATTCATTCCCAAAGAGCTGCATTTTTAAAGGCTTTAGGCATAGGTCAATAGGATTAGATTTATGTGCACCAAAAAGATGAAGAAATCAAATTGAAAGATTTGAATTGTTACATGACAAATGAAGATCATCAACCTTTCTTCTTGACTTTAGAGTTTAATGATCGCTTGCTTCACAATTGTATGGTGGATTCAGGGGTCTCGACTAATGTTATAACTAAAAGATTCATGGAGCAATTAAACTTAAGAATTTCAAGGCCTTATCATAATATTTTTTGTATGGATTCAAAGAAAATTGAAGTCCTCGGTGTAGTTAAAGACTTGCAAGTAGTCTTGGCTAATTACCCATATAAGATTATCACCATGGACATAACAATCATTGACGTGTTGAATGTATGGGGAATGCTTCTGTCAAGGAAATTTGTAGCTGATTTAGGAGGATGCATTTAGTTGGATCTCTCATATTCTACTATTCCCACAACAACAAGTGGTATGGGCAAGTTGTACTGAGAAGTAGAAAGAAGGTATCATGTTAAAAATGTGAAGAGGCCAGACAATGATGAGGAAATTGAATCGCAGGGTCATCCTCCAAAGTATAATGCATTTGTGACTGAATTCATTTAGCCTATCTATCATTTTTCTTCATCTCACCTTCCAAACAAGAAAAGAAGGTGGCTCGAATTTGACAAAGATATGCAGCCCAATGATGAGAGTCTACATCAACTTAAAAGGGTTAGAATTCAGCAAGGGACATCTAACAAGTAGCCTATCGACCTACCTGCAGGCAAACAAGTGTTCCAGGTTGTGCCACAGGGATGACATCTGATGCCATAGGGCATCTTCTGTATTGTATTTCTAAATATAGTTTAAAAAAACGGCCGTTTTGAAACGGAAACGGCCGAGTTGGTCCGTTCCATTGCCCTCCGGAGTGACTCGGTACAAAAAAACGGCTCGGTTGGCCGAGTCAGCCATGACTCGACCGAGTCATTGAATGACTCGGTGGAGTCATGGCTCACTCGGCCAACTCGGCTGTTTCCTGTACTGACCCGGCCGAGTCACAAACAACGGCCCGTAACGCACTAAAACAACAATTTAACATTATTTTAATGAAATTTTAAGGGGTTTGCTAATTGGTTTGGACTTCAAGGTGTTTAATGAATTAGCTAAATGTTATTTGGGGTCCATTTCCCCCTCCCAAACCTTATTTAACACAGTCAAATGCTCTCTACTATTGATATGCTATTCAAATTTCATGGTAATGTTAAATTCTTAAAGTAAAAGTGACATTCTCCTTAATCTTCATTTTCATCCTTTTACTTAAATTTTTAACATTACCATGAAATTGACTCAGGATGTTTGAGAGTGGTTTCGGCCTCATTGGATTTCATATGGAGAAAGTAGAATTTTAGATTTCATTCAAAATCCAGCAGACTTATCAGTTTTTCAGGATTTCAGGATTGGAGGATTGCAATGTTTCCATTGAATTTTGTCATGTATTACGGTATGGAACTCGTATTTAATCAAGAGCACCAATCCCTCTATGTACCTTGATGTTAGTGACATTGGTTGTCGAACTCCTCTGGGATTCGCTCCCAAACCAGGAGCTTCTGAAAATGTCGCTCCCGCTCCCGTTTTCGCTCCTGCTCCCAAGTAACACAAAGAAGAGAAACTGTTTGGATCAAAAACGGTTAAATGATGTAGTTTATGTCCAATACAACCTCCGGCTCAGACGAAACCATTTGCTGAACAAAAGACCTGATTCAGATCCCATTGTGTTGGAAGACATTGATCCAACTTCAGATTGGGTAGTGGAGAGTCGTCCAACAGGGTTTGATCCTGATGAGGATCTTGATTTAGATTTAGATATCGAGACATCAGTTGAACTTGAACATGCTGTTTAGTTGAATGCAGATCCCAATCCACTAGCCTCAGTCTCACAGCCAGCAAGGACTCCAGTTGTAGGTGCTTCCTCTGCTCAGCCATGATAGAAGCGCAACTGCATATCTACTCTATCTCAGCTTGCATCTGCTGCAGTTGCACAGCCTGCTAGTGGTGCCACTTCTACAACGACAGTTGGAGATGATGATGAGGAGGAGGAGCCATGGGGCCCCCTGTCTGACTCTGATGATGATCCAGAGATTGATCGACATGATCTTGGCTCCTCTGGCAGTAGCTACTAGCCAATAGCTGTAGTACTAGTACTAGAGTCTGGTCACAATTTACTTTTGTTGTAGAGGCCATTTCTAGCCTCCTTGGTTATGTGTTTTTTGTTTTGAGTCTTTGATCATGTATGACAGTTGACTATGTATTGCCATTGGGTTACGGGTACCATTTTGATATAATGGATTGGTTCATGAGCCTACTTTGATCATATGTTGTCTTCCATCTATATTATAATGCTGTGTGTTTGGAAACATGAATGAAAATCTTTAAAATTATGTTTTTTTATATAAAAAATAAATATTTAATGTATTTTTACAACGACCGAGTCATTGAAATCGAGCCGGCCGAGTCATTACCGTTTCGGAGTCGGAGTCGGAGTCGATCCTTAGCCGAGTCGGAGTTTTAAAACTATGTTTCTAACCCTACACTCTTAGATAAGATTTTATTTATGTCATTAGTTAGTTTTCTTTTTATGCATTTACATCTTATGTCATTACATGTTAGAATAGGTTTTTTCTATTCTAGCAGATGTTCTATGTATACATGATGATTTTGGTTTTGAGCGGATATCTATTTGATGGACTTTTGTTTTCTTGGATATAGGATTTTGGATTCTCAAATTCTTTCAATGAAGCAACGTGTCCCCGTGTAGAGCCAGATGTTGACCACACTTTGTCAACAGTCCAAGGAAGCAGAGTACAAAGAAGAGGAGTTTTTTCAGAGATCAAAGTCATTAGCCAGCGTGATTATATCATTGTAAACCCAATTTCTGCAAGTTGTATTGTAAATGATGCTTTAATTATTTAACAACACCTAGGTAAGCTTTTGATTTTGGCAAAGGATTTCATCTTAGGAAGTTTTTTAACCTCCCTGAATTATGTGTGTTTGTAAACATGCATAATTGGCAGAGTTTTTCTTTCAGCTTAAACTCCAATGCGAGGATGGAATTGGTTTCTGGCTAAATTAAATAAAAATCTTAAGCTAGAAGATTAATTAATATAGAGTAAAAAATTATTATAAAAAATTAATTTCTCTCCTAGTGGAAAATAATAAAAAAATTGTGGGTCAAAGGAGAATCAATTTTTGGAGGTTCCCCACCAAGGGAAAAATGGATATTTTAAGAAAATTTGAGCCCTTGAAACTTGGTGGTTAAGTCAAAGTCAAAATTTTGAGGAAATTAATCCAAAATATTAATTTTTGGATTAATTAAAAGTGGGTTTTAAGAAAATTTCAAATTTTTCCTCAAAATAAAAAATTCAATGGTGGAGATTAAAAGATGATCAAGTTATTTTCAACGGTCAAGATTATTTTGACGAGGATCAAACCAACTAGCCGTTATTTTCCACTTGGAGGACTTTCTCTATATAAAGAAGCTATTGAGCTTCTATTTTCATGATATGATGATCTTTGGATGAGAAATTTTTTGTAATGCTTGTATTGAGCTATTGTTCTGCTGGGAACATTTTTTATCATAATAGAAAGACTTTCGGGTTTAGTTCATGGTGTTCTTCTGTTGATCTGTGGTATGTGTTAGCTACATGTTATCCTATATTGTGCTAAATAATTTTTCAAATTGTTATTTCATTTGTTAGTGGTAAGAACATTTTATTGCTACGAGTTATTTTAGGTGATTGATCCACCATATGATCTAACAATTTTATCTTGAGAAAATTATAGAGATTTACATGTACGCTAACTGTTGGGCTCCAAATTCACAAACTGTGGGGAAGAACCGACTATGTTTGGGCTCTAAGATGTCATTGTGGTAATTAATTTTGTAGAAGGGTTTTGGCCAATCTATCTTTCAAAATTACTTATCCATTGTCATTTATTTAAGAGATATTTTCAAAAATATTTTTTTGATCTTGGGCTAAAAAGAATTAATATGCTAATGAGAGCTTGAATTTTTTTTTGTAAATATTGTACACTTGTAAATGTTTTGTAAATTATCTTTCTAACCCTCAAATTTTTGCAACACTTGGGTATTTGGGGTTTTATAATTTTGTATATATATATAGGATTTGGAATTTTTTTATTGACTTGTGCAGGTGATAACTCAAGGGTTTGAAGCAACAATTTTTTCTGGGCTACTCATCCAAGCGAGGAAGACTGATATAGGCCCGTGAGGGTAAGATCTAGCCTCCCTAGCTTCCATAAACTCAACGTCTAGCTGAGGAAGGGAAGTCTTCGAACATTGTGAAGTGATCATTGGCATTTTTGTGCAATTGCAGGGGTTTCAAATTTTTATTAGGCCCTTAGGCCTAGCCGTCCTCCTTTACCTTAGTCGTGAGCCCTGGAGGGCTTTTTAGGCCTATCATCCACCACTTATGGGTAGTGTATATAGGAGAAAATTTTTCTCGTAGATGGTCCTCATCCGACAACCAACAACCCCTTGCAACCCCAAATAGCTCGATGTGCTATTTTCTCCTTCACCTGAGCCAACCATGTGGTCCCTTGGCCATCTGTTATGAATATATGTTTGAAGGTGGGCCTCTCGACCCCAAAGGTATGACTTTTCATTGGTTTGGTTGAGTAATTTTGTTTACTTTTCTTGGACACCTTTGGGCATGGATTGGTAGGGGGATTCGACGGAAAGAGTGGGTTAGATCTGATTCTTGTCTCCATTGCCCAATTTTGTGGTTACCCTTGTATCCTAGTCCCATGGGATATCCTTTACTAACCAATAGCTTTAGGGCTGGCACTACATGGGAAATCCATATTTTGGTTACGTGGTCTCGCTTCTTGACTCTATATAGATAACCCCCCTTCCACTCATTTTAACCCCACTCTCATTTTTCCTATCCGTGTCCACATAGGGTTAGCCTCCCCTTCCCCTTGTCCACACCTTGGGTTGGCCCTGGAACGATGCCCAAAGGTTGATGCAACTAAAAAGAAAAGAAAAGCATAATTTGGCCATTCTCAATAGGAAATGTACCACAAAATGCAAAAGCTGGCTAGGACATACAAATTTAGCACGTGGGCAAAAGTCAAACATGAGCTCTACTCATTCATGGCCATCACCCTGGTTCCTATGGGCCCTAGATGAGCACTCTCCATCATTAAGGAACCCATGGTTGTCCCAACCCTTGGTGGGCAATGAGCTGCCTCACCTTAAGGGAGTATCCACTGCTATATATTACACATCTTGCTCTCCTCCCCTGGAGCCTCGAGCTATTATGAAGAAAAATCAATCAAAGGCAAAAGGCATATGAAGAAGGGTGGGAAAAAAAAGGCTGAGGTAACTCATGTACCACGATTTGCTCCCTCCTACACTCTTATACTTAGGTGTGGGCTTCCCTTATTATAACTGCCCTTGTGCCATGACATGTGGTCTAGATGTTTCCCTTGATCCCCACTCCGTTCCATTACTATTTCATTTGCCACCTGCCACAAGAGGGATGTACCATGGGCATTTCACACTCTTTAAAGGTTGAAACCACCTAAGATGGTCCTTGATTAACCCCTTATTGAGCTCAGAGACACTTGTACATGCCAAAGCCCATTATGGAAGGGCGTGCCACCATGAAGTGCCCCATTGATTCCATGACTTCTAAGCGCTTTTACTTGATTATTCTAATGATTTGTTGTATTAGAAGGCCAGGGGATGCATTGGATCTTATGCAAGATTACAGGCCAGTCTCCATTTGGGGCTTGGTCTCCCTATACGGGGTCCTAGCCCTCCAGAGGGCCACATTGACACTTGTAGGGTGAGTGTTGAGAGCCATGGGCCTCCACCATAGCAGAGCGTACTTCATGGATCCCCAACACTACTCGTTGATTTCTCGTATTCCACCTTTTGGATGAGGATGATGCACCTGGTTCACCATGACCAATCGGCTCCACACATGCACCATTCTCTTGGCAGATGTTCCAGAGCCCAGAGAATGTCTCCCGCTGTAGACGGAGGGCTTATATCATCACCCTAACCCTTACAGATGGTCTACAGGCATTTTCAATCAACTTGGAGACCCACGAAGATGTTGTTGTGCCCCCCTACACCCACTTGGGAGCACCATAGGTTCTTGCTTGGAAAACAAGGGGCCAACCCCTTGTCCACTATGTTTGGAGTCTAGTTCTTCATCATGGCACCCCTTGGATTTCATTAGGCCTCATCAAAAGCCCAACGACTCACTTTGTTCATCATTCGACCCTATTGAGAGACTTCATATTATGTTATTGAGCTATTTGGTGGGCTTGTCACCAAAAGTATTGTTATTATGCACATTACTTTATTTTAGGGGATTAATTAGGCCAATTTAGCTAAATGGAATTCATTAGAGAGTGTATAAATAGAAGTGAGATGATTCATTTTCATCATCATCACTTGGATTGGGTTCTCATCTCTTTTGAGATTTTCACTATTCCTTTTGGAGGAGGATTTTGGTTGTAATGGATGAATCTTGATGTTTGGATATCTCTCACTTGTCTTGGAGCTTCATTATTGGCATAATTTTGGTTATTGGAAATACTCTTTGCACATGTAAGTAATATTTTCATGTTTATTCTTGTTATTTGCTTTAATACATTGATGTTTCTGGGATTTTCGCTATACTAAATCTGAAATTTACTTCTGTTCTTATACGAAATTGTGGAAATTTAGTCTTTTGTAGCATTGCATCATCTCATGTATCATGTGTGAAATGGTGAATGTTCCTAGAGATTGTTTCTATTAAACATATCTTGATAAGTCATCAATTATTGCAAATTGAACTATAAATCCTTCTAGCAGTTGCTCTCATGCCGTAATTGCCATGTGAAGTTGTCTAGGAGGCTCCTTGATTGGGTGTAGTTCCTCTAAATCATAAATTTCATCTTGACTCCATATTCCCAAAAGGTTAGGCACTGATCCTTCCATAGGTGATCAATTTCAAAAAGAATTCCTCACCTTCCCCTCTTTTCCTAGGCCTAGCCTCCATAGGTCTCATAGGGCATCTCTTTTCTCACAATTTAGCCATCAAAAGAATTCGATCTCTTGCCCACAACTGCGTTGGTGAGTCTTCTAGAGGCCCTCCAAATTTCACAAAATTCCAGTGGTGTGACCTTGAGATATTCCAAGCCCTAACTCGAAGATCAATTCTTGCCCTTGGTTTCCTATTGCTAGTGACCTCATTAGGATCATGGCATTAAATCATCAAAAGAAGATTCTTTCTTTGATCCTCAACCCTTCCCTAATTAGGTCAAGTACATCCTTGGTTGATCAACTCCATATCCTTGACCTGATTTTGGGTCCACTTGGCCTTTTGTGGTCCCCCAACTTGCTGATTCCAATTTCACAAAGATCACATAAAATCCAAGTCTCCATAAAGATCTCTAGGTCTAAGGACCATCTTGACAAAGCATACTCTCAAAACCTAGCCCTAAGGATCCTCTTGGCCCTTCCTAGAGAGCCCATCACCTTACTTCTAAAGCAAGCAACCCATTTAATTGAGTCTCTCTTGCGAATAGGCTTAGGAATCACTTCTTTATCTCATCATTGATTATATCTATCCTAGTGTTTCCTCACATACTGGTACTCCCATTGGTAAAAGTCCGTAAAGAGCAGGGAGCCTTAACTAGGGTGACAATGGGCTATCTCTTCATTGTTGCCCTCAACCTAGTAGTAGCTCTATAGGATCCCCTCCTAGGAGCGCTGCTAGTTTCAACGACAACATTTTTGGCGCCATTGCTGGGGAGACAAGACGTGTGTCTTTCTCCTCATACGACAATATCAATATATCATTCATGGCGACTCCACTAGAGGAACAAAGCCCTAGTTCCTCATTAAGCTTGAAAGTTAATGCTTGTAGGGTGAAGCAAGTATTTGTAAAGGTATTTTAATTCACCTAGGCGACTCCATTTTGGCATTATATGCAAAATCATGAAAAATGGTTAGTCCTGATCAAGACCTTCAAAAATTACAAAAGGTTGGGGACCAATATGTTGAGCTTTGTAAAGAGTTACTGGAAAACATGGATAAAGAATACATGCTCAGGCTTCATAGGACAACACAAAAACTACTATACGTGGTAATGTGTGCCTATAAGAAGGATCCTAGTCATCTCTTTGACTTTGCTAGCCAGACCTGTGCTCTTAGTATTATGGCTGACCTTATCAATGAAAAATATTATAATCAGTCGCAAAGTCCCATGATATGTAATCAGTTGGATGATCAGGGTGACCTTGAAGAAAATTCAGATGCAGAAAATAATCATGAAAATGAGGAATATATTGAAGAATGGGATCCATCTAAAGAAGGTCGTGATAGCAATAAGACCGTAGAGCACCTTCAAGATGGAAATTTAAGGATCGAGAATGTCCATGACATGAGTGAAAGCCCTATTGAAGTCTAAGAAGATAAACATGATGAAGTAGGGACCTTCATTCAAGAAAGAGGGTTTGAAGATATGAATATCGTAGTTCCCTGTGAAGATGATATTTCTAATTTCTTTTGCATTAATGAAGGAAGATGGGATATGGGCAGCCATCATTTTGATAGTGACCCTATTTATGATACTGACACGGAAAATGAGGTTGAAATTGACTCTCCTTTTCTCGAAGACATTAGTCATGATAGGACTACTCACACCATTGAAAGAAAAACTCGATTTTTGTTTCTTCTTTCTCTCTCTTGCTTCCAGCTCCTCCTCTTGAATTTCACACTTCTTCTCTTGGAGATCGAACTTGCTTGAGTGATCATTCAAAGGAGGTCGAACTATCTCTACGTATACACATCCAGGAGGTCCAATTACCCCTTTCCAGGCCGATTTGAGGAGGCAAGGTCGACTTGGTCTTGGAGACACAAAAATTACATTTTTGACTCAAATAAATTTCCTTTTCAATTTTCTTTCCAAAGTCCAATTGGGACTCGACTCAAGGACAATAAATTGACTTATCACAAATACTCTTTTGACTCAATAAATCCTAGAAGCATGAAGAACATGCTTGACCTAGTTGACCAAATAATTTGACCATGAAACCCATGCTTGAAAATAATATTTCTTTTTCTTTTTTCTGATCTTTTGCATAAAATATATAATGACACAGGTACAATATCAATTGTGAAGACCAAACTTAGTTACATTTTCTAACAAAAGGAACTGAATTACTGTTCAGTGTGTTCTCTTTTGCATGGTGAATTTTCTGTGCCTTTTATAATCTACTGAGGAACTTTATAAATAGCTTGATTAACTTTGACCCTATATCATTGTTGGAGTAGCCTTTCAAAAAGCTTGTTTTATTTGTACTTTGTCCTTTTGTTAACAGTGAACCCTCCATAGGCACTGGAGTTTTAGGATTACCATCAACTGCTTTTCAAACTGTACGAAAAAGTTGAAAGTATGAGAGAGGATTTTTTTATATTTTCTTTAGCTGCTTTGGAATTCAGTTGGAAGTCAGTTTGTGTGTGTATTAAATATTTATTGCTAATTATTTTCACTTATGTTTTGTATTTCTAGTGTGTTATTGGATCAAGGGACAAGGGATTGGCAACAAATAGACTAGGCATGGTGGTCAGATGCAGTCTTAATGCACATGAAACTGTCCATGTTTTTCCTTCGATCTTTTGGTCAACCTTGTTCTTTTTATTAGGGAGTGGACATTGACATATTTTCTTCCATTTTCACAGACAGGTTCAGAGTCTGCTCTTGGAGCTGTTGTGGGTGGGACTAGTATAGAACAGCGTGAACGTTCAGCTAGTGAAGTGGCAAGCCGTAATGTTGCAGGTTTATCCGTCTATCTTATTTATCCATAGTTATTTGCATGCAGATATGAACTCCACATTGTAAAAATAAATCTAGATAAGTGCCATTACTCATGTAGTATTGATGATTATTGGGGTCTTCAACTGATTTCTTTGTGCAACTTCTTAAAATTGCTGCAGTGGAAGTAACTGCAAGAGGATCACTCTAATTCAATTTAAATGAAAGCATGGAAACAAGTCCTTTTAATAATAACACCATCTTGGGTATTCTCTAGAAACCATGAATTTGTGGTGGATTATACCAGTGCTGACTATTTGATCTTTATATTTAATGACTATTTGAGCTTTATATTTAATCTGTCTATATTCAAGACCCTAAGACAAATGTTGAACTCAGGAAACCTGAAAATTGGGGAAAAAATGGAGAAAACTCGGCAAGCACAAACTCACACCTAAAAGAGTTGGAAAACTTGATGAACTGAAAATTCCCTAAAATATGAGAGAAATTGGACATTTTTGCAACACTGTTTAAAACAATATAATTGAAAACAACAAAAACTATACAGGCTTGCCAAGTACATCTAAGTTCCAACTATCTATGCAATTCAAATCCTTATCTGCTGAAACTGCGTGATAACCAAGGTTTCCTCAAATCTTTGCATAGATGGAATAATTTCCTTTTTGTTAGGTTAGTAGACACTTTTGGAGAATGAGCCACATACAATAGGCCTAATTGAGGTCTCTCTCTTTCTTTGTTTTATTCTGTCTCGTCTATTTTTGGTGGCAAGCAGCAGCTAGGAACCCATGACATTTCTGACACCAGATCATTAAGATGACAAACCTCCTCTAGATTTTCAGCTGTCAGATCTGCCCACATAAGGCTTTTGAGGTGTTCTAGTTCCCAATCCTAGCAGAGGGTTCATCTTAGCTCTCAACGCAGGTCAGTTGCTTGCACCCCACCCTTCAGGGTGTTAAATTTTGAGAACATGGTACGTATTTCTGCACTCAGAAATAAAACACTGAAAACAACCAGGAAAATAAAACTGTTAACACCTCGGAAAACAGCAAATCCAGAATGCTAGATCTGCATACATGAACAACTGAAAATATGAAGAACGAGCTACGGGAGGACTCAGGAGTCTAAACATCGTGTTGTTATCTGCTAATCTATATAAGCAGAGTCTGGAAATAGCGGACAACAAGCACTATTGTGATATTCAATCAGGCATATGTTTATTAAATCAGAAACCAGAGATTACCATAGCTCAAAACTTAACTGTCAAACTCACTCAAATTTCTAAGAGACACATGAATGGTCCTCCCTATCCCTCTGTCATAGAATAGGAGATGGCCAGGGTTACAATGCCTGTGGACATATTAAGTGGAGTGTCGGCTTTAACTGTCTTAAATCTCTATCACCTAGGATAGTGCACTCAGGCTGTATTAGTAAATTGCCAAGAATAACATGCGCACTACCAGTGAATTAAAGTTCATCAATGTCTTGGAGCTTGTTCCCTCCTAGAATAAATCATCCACCATGCAAGGCACTTTTCTTAAAACTGGAAATTTCCTCTAACCATGCGCCTAGTCTAAATCTGGAATAATACTCTAGTGCTGTGTTTTTTCCAATCTTAAGAACATCAATTAACTTAAGAATAAAACATCTAAATTAGAACAAAAATAACACTTATATTAAATAATGACCCAGGCTTAGGTTAAAGCTGGCCTATTCTAAACACCCCTTATGTGCATTTATTATAATGACTTGGTTATGGTTAAGGCCAACCAACCTTGTGAATCCTGTTGTGGGCCCATAAACCCTCACAAGGTAAATGCCCTACCTACATGAAAGTTATAATAAATCCTTAATGTCATTTGTAATCACATCCTGTGTGATCATGCAGTCAATCTTTAGCACAAGGGAATTGTCTTTTATCTGTGTTTTTAGCCTATGGGCACCCATACCTTTTATTTTACTTTTCATACTTGGTGTTCTAGTTGTGATTGGGGTTTCTCTTTTGTGGTGACATTCCTCTCTCTTGTGTGCAATTGTGTAGGGCTGGTTTTCCCTCTTAGCACCCTCATTGCAGGGCTGATTTCACAGATATTGGCTGAGCTGTTACAGGTTTCTACTAGGGCTGGTTTTTCTCTCACTTGTGTACATTATCCTTCTCTTTCCAACACATATTTATGTTGATGTTTGTAGCTCGGGCAGGTCCTTCTGCACATGCCTAAGTGTCTAGGCATACAAAGGTTGCCCACATCTGTTAATTTATGGTATGTTCTATGCTTAGTGCAGTTTACTTCAATTTCGTCTTATTAGCCACTGATTAGCAATCACATTAACATATAGTAAAATGCAGATAGAACATTAATAGATTGACATAAAACAAGCCAAGACAAAAGACACCAGATGTGGTGGCTAGCCAGGGACAAACCCCAATGCGGGGAAACCCTTTGATCAATTCTTCTATAAACTTCAATAGTTCAGCAGAGAGAGAAATAGTACAATTGTACAGATCTGTAATTCTTATGACAGCAGTAATAGAAACCCTAACCATCACTTGCAAAGTAGATCAAATGGTCCACAAATGACCTTGAGTCATCCTTGGTCAACTCAGCTTTGAACAGCAATGAAGGGCAGCCCAAAACAGCCCAAAAGAAATGGTCAAAACAGGTCCACATATTGGCAGCCCTGCGGTTTGCCCTAAACAGTCAGCGCTGGTCACTTTGTTGGTCAAATCAGGTCCTCGGATGGCAGATTAGGATTGCGGCTTGCTTGAGGGAGACTTCCCACACTAGGCCGTAGACAAAATGCCTCCCTCGCTGGTCCACGCAGTCATCCCTTGCTTGCTGCACCCAGGTCAACGAAAGTCAACGCAGAACAGACTTGCGTCCTCCTCCTTGTTGCGTCCTTCTCCCACGTGAGAGCTACTCCTTGTTAAGCCAATCAAGTAAGGAGAGTGAGAGAGAAGACGATAAGATGAGATGAGATGATGGAATAATGCCTCCACCTATCTTGAATTTACATGAGACGTTGAACATGTGTGCCACACATTTAGCTGTTGGCCAACCTTGATAATTTGTCAAGTAATTACAAGTAAATTCATATCTCCATAAATACATGTTGGAATCGGATGATCGTTAGATCAATCCTACACCTTTCGACGAGAGGGATCCAAGAAAAATATCAGCTGCCATAAATAAGGTGACCCATATGGAGTTTGGCCCTAGTTGCCAAATTTAACACTCCCTCTCAACTAGGGAGAACTCCATCTGCTAATCCATCCGACCGTCGGTACTATCTCTGCCATCAAATGCACTGCCCTGCACTGCTCGGCTCTGCTGAACTATGAAGAAGAAGAAATGATCGAGGATGTATCATACCATTCTCCACTGACCCGAAGTCAATCCTAGAGAGTGTGTCATACCACTCTTACTGATCCCAGACCAATGGAGGTCATCCTAGCATAGGGAGTACGGTAGATACAACGATGCGTCCATCGATAGTACTACTATGGTCCCTAACCCCATTTCCCTACTCATTGATTAGATGAGAGGTACCTCCCATGAGTCCCAGACTGCATGGGTAGGATGCCTCGACAGGGGAGCCAATCATCCTGTCCCTAAGTTGCCACGGGGTATCACAGGGGAAGGCTGAACCTTTCATCCTGTACATAGCGTACCACTAGGGGAGCGTGAGTCGCCCTATGGTCGTGTGTCACTCCAAGAAGTACCTCGTGCCCCCTGGAGCTCCCAGAGCTCAGTGCATACATCATGTAGGACCCTCATAAGAGGGTCTCTCAATGACTCAAATTCGTTCTCAGAAATTCAAGAATTTGACCTTTCCCAGGGGCTTCGTCAGAATGTCAGCGACTTGCTTATCTGTACCGATATGTTGGAGCCTTATTGCTCCCCGCTGCACTATATTCCAGATATAGTGGTACCTGATATTGATATGCTTGGAGCGATCATCAAATACGAGATTCTTTGATAAATGAATCCTGCTTTGGTTGTCACATAGGATCACGGTAGTATCCAATGTAAATCCAAACAACTCACTGAAGAGCTTCCACAACCAGACAACCTCACAAGAGGCCATACTCACAGCAATGTACCTTGCCTCAGCGTTGCTCAAAGCCACCGACTTCTGCTTCCTGCTCATCCAGGATATCGAGGCAAATCCCAAAGAGAAACAGCACCCGGAAGTGCAGTTTCGGTCCACCACACCACTTGCCGAATCAACATCGGTATATCCATGTAGTTTCACATCTCCGGCAGTGTATCTCAACCCATGAGTGATTGTGCCACGAAGATATCTCAACAGATTCATGGCACCAATCCGATGTGTGTGGTGAGGTTCAACCATATGTTGATTGCAAAACATATATCCGGACGGGAGTTCACCAAGAACATCAATGCTCCGATGAGTTGACGATAGTTGGTAACATTTTGCAAAGCAGGTCCGGCAACACTACCGCTCAACTTCTTGAAGTCAAACTCCATCGGGGTAGTCACGGGCTTGCAGTCCACCATACCGAATCTCTCCAATATCTTCACCCCATATTTTCCTTGAGATAGGAAAATCTCCCCTGGCTTCTGCCAGACTTCCAGTCCTAGGAAATAGTGCATCAGTCCTAGGTCCTTCATCTCAAACTCGGAAGTCAACTCCCTCTTACATTTTTGAATGAGAGCGTCTGCACCTGTCAGAAAGAGGTCATCAACGTACAACACCAATATGAGAGGTTTGTCATCTTCAACCTTAAAGTATAGGGTCGGCTTCACTCCTAGTGAATCCTAGCTTCATCAAGTAGCTATCGATCCTCTCATACCAAGCTCAGGGTGCTTGCTTCAGCCCATAGAGGGCTTTCTTCACCCTGCATACATGAAATTCCCGATCATGAATCTCAAATCCTTCGGGTTGTTCCACATAGACTTCCTCTTTGATCGAACCATGCATGAATGTGGTCTTGACATCCATCTAATGTAGGTTCCATCCTTGCGAGGTAGCAAGGGCTATGATTGAGCGGATGGTGGTGTATCGGGCAACAGGTGCAAATATCTCGTCATAGTCTATACCTTCCTTCTAAGAGAAGCCACGAGCGACAAAACGAGCCTATACTCTTCAACACTTCCATCAGCTCCATGCTTTATCTTGTAAAGCCATTTCGAAGTGACAACAGTTTTGTCCTGGGGTCTGGGGACCACATCCTAGACATCGTTCTTCATGATGGACACGTATTCCTCAGTCATAGCATCCTTCCATACTTGATGCTTCACAGCTTCAGCGAACAATGAGGGCTCATTTTGAATGATCGTGCTCATAATGGTCAAGTATCCATGATATCTGGTTGGCTTCTTGATTTCCCGAAAAGTCCCTCTAGGTGCAATGTGTCCTTCAGCATCATCAATTGTCCCCCTAAGCCATGAGGGCCTCTTCCTAGAAGAGGAAGGCTCTTGCAGAGGGGGATCAATAGGGTCCATGGGTTCTTCCACTTCGGGCATCATTTCATCTTGCTTTTCCTCCGGTTTGCTGGTGTCATCTTCTCCAGATTTCCGTAGTATAGGAAGATTGTCAACTTTGCTAAGAGCCATATCTTCGTCAAAGGTGACATCATGGCTAATCTCAACTTCCCTTTGACCAGCCACATAAATTCTATAGCCCTTAGTATTTTCGCTATAGCCCACGAAGATTCCCTTCTTTCCAGATGCACCCAATTTATTCCTTTTCTCTTTCGGCACAAGAAAATAAACGGGACTTCCAAAAATTGTAAAATGAGATACATCAGGTTTCTTACCAGTGAACATCTCTTCGGGAGTCTTGGAGTCCAATGCTTGATGAGGGCATTGGTTTTGAACATATATGGCGGTATTTGCAGCTTCGGCTCATAGAAACTTCGGAAGCCTTTGATCATGGAGCATGGAATGAACAACTTCCATAATCGTACGATTCTTCCTTTCCGCCACACCATTTTGCTCAAGAGTGTATGGTGTTGTGGTCTCCCTCTTAATGCCAACTTCCTTACAAAAGTCATGGAACTCATTGGATTCATATTTAGTCCCATTATCAGTCCTTAAGATCTTGATCTTCTTTTTGGTTTGATTTTCGATCAAGGCTTTGAAGTGACGAAACCAGGAGAACACTTCATCCTTCTTTTTCAAGAAGTATATCCAAGTCTTGCGAGAATAATCATCTGTAAAAGTGAGGTAATATAAATATCCTCCCAAGGAGTTCACAGGCATCATACCAGATATGTCGGAGTGAACCAACTGCAATATATCAGAGGTCTTGCTGTGGCTTGAGGGGAATGGTCCCCTTTTGAGTTTTCCTTCAGCACATCCCGGACATACACCTTCTTGCTCTACTTTAAACTCAGGCATCCCTGTCACCATTTGTCTCACATCGGGTAGAGCTTTATAATGAAGGTGAGCAAACCTCCAATGCCATAGTTCAGACTGAAGAGATGTGTTACTAGACATGACACTCAACAGACTTCCTTCGACTTGATATAAAGAGTCAACCCGAAACGCAAGAGTGAAAGCATCTTTAAAATTATTTTTCCATACATGTACCTTGCCATCGAAGAAGGCCACCTTGTAGCCTTTGTCTTCTATTGCCGAAATGGACACCAGGTTCTTCTTGAGATCAGGTACATACAAAACTATTTGCAAGTGAATTGTGTTACCCTGATTCAATTGAAGAGAAACATTCCCTACGCCTTTCACATGATATTTGGAGTTGTCTCCAAGAATAATTTCCAGGTTGGTCTCCTTCTCTATTAGATTAGAGAGAGCTTCTTTGTAACCAGTGAAGTGCCTTGAGGCACCACTATCAATAAACCAATTGCCCAACGAGTCCGGAGGAGAAGTAGTAGAGAGGGCCGATATCAGATAATATTCATCTTGCTTATTGTTAACAATGTTAGATTCATACCTGGAGTTTCTTGCCTTCTTAGAGGGTTGACCACTTCCTTGATTTTTGACATTCCTCTTTCCTTTGCAATGGAACCTGCCCTTCCTTTGATTGTTGTTGGAATTGCCTTGGGAGTGATTTTGATCATCTTCATGAATGTGTCCTTTCTATCAGGACACTCCCTCGCATAGTGGCCATTTTTGTTGCAAATAAAACATCACCCTTTCCTTCCACCTTTCGGTCTAACCTTTCCCTTAGATTTTGACCTGGAATTATTTCTCCTTTTAGCATGAGAGGAGAATGCAACAGGATTGCCTCTAAGTACAGGCGTTTCTTGCTCTTCCATCCTTGTCTCTTCTTGAATGCATCTCGCCATCAATTCTTCAAATCCTGGAATTACATTATTGTTGAGAAGAGTGGTTCTGAATATATACCATTTAGAGGAATGACTTCCCCAATTGTTAGGAGATCATTCTTGATCTCGGTGATCCTTAGGAAGTAGGCTTGCATACTTTCATCTTTGCCCTTCTTGATTTCCTTGAGCTTATTCTTAGGGAACAAAACTTGATTTGCATCATTAACTTTAAATAGGCTTACTAGTCTATCGTAGATTTCTTTAGAGGTGGTCAGCTCCAAAACATAGGCCACCAGGCGCTTGTCGATAGAGTCCCGGATGATCTTCTTTGCTTTGACTTCTCCCCTGGTCCACTTATTCCTAACAACAACAGATGCATTTGATGGAGGCTCAGTGATTCTGCCTCTCACATGATCCAACACTTCCTGCTCTTCCAATGTCAGATCGAGAGACATCTTCCATCCGTGATAGTCAGACTTCTCACGGAGCTTGTTTTCGGCGAGGAAGTGTGATGAGGATGCCATGAAGTCTTTAAGATTGTTGAAATAGCCTTCGGTGATTGCTCTTGCTCTTGCTCTTGCTTGGGCTTTGTCTTCACCTCAGCTCCGATACCATGTTAATTTATGGTATGTTCTATGCTTAGTGCAGTTTACTTCAATTTCGTCTTATTAGACACTGATTAGCAATCACATTAACATATAGTAAAATGCAGATAGAACATTAATAGATCGACAGAAATCAAGCCAAGACAAGAGACACCAGATGTGGCGGCTAGCCAGGGACGAGCCCCAAATGTAGGGAAACCCTTTGATCAATTATTCTTCAATCTTCAATAGTTCAGCAGAGAGAGAAATAGTACAATTGTACAAATATGTAATTTTTATGACAACAGTAATAGAAACCCTAACCAACACTTGCAAAGTAGATCAAATGGTCCACAAACGACCTTGAGTCATCCTTGGTCAACTCAGCTTTGAACAACAATGAAGGGCAACCCAAAACAACCCAAAAGAAATGGTCAAAACAGGTCAACGTATTGGCAGCCCTGTGGTCCCTAACCAGTCAAGGCTGGTCACTTTGCTGGTCAAATCAGGTCCTCGGATTGCAGATCAGGATTGTGGCTTGCTTGAGGGAGTCTCCCCACACTAGGCCATAAAAAAATGCCTCCCTCACTGGTCAACGCAGTCATCCCTTGCTTGTTGCACCCAGGTCAACGAAAGTCAACATAGAACAGACCTGCGTCCTCCTCCTTGCTGCATCCTTCTTCTCCCACATGAGAGCTACTCCTTGTTAACCCAATCAAGTAAGGAGAGTGAGAGAGAAGAAGATAAGATGAGATGAGATGATGGAATAATGCCTCCACCTATCTTGAATTTATATGAGACGTTGAACATGTGTGCCACACATTTAGCTACTGGCCGACCTTGACAATTTGTCAAGTAATTACAAATAAATTCATATTTCCATAAATACTTGTCGGAATTGGATGATCGTTAGATCAATCCTACACCTCTCGATGAGAGGGATCCAAGAAAAATATCAGCTGCCATAAATAAGATGACCCATATGGAGTTTGGCCCTAGTTGCCAAATTTAACATCTCCTTAGATACTTGCTCTATTGTGAACAAGTTGTTTTTGTAACTTTGCCTTAGTTAGGAAAAGGACATAATTATTGAGCTAAAGTAAACTTAGGAAAAGTAAACTAATACTTTAGTGATTATGTTTTAATCTCAACCCTTAATCTCAAATGAGGTGAAATCTAATCTCAGCTGTCGATCACTTTGGAGATTAGTGTTAGGGATTTAGCTCAATTTAAAGTTATAAAAGCAAGGTT
The DNA here is from genome assembly GCA_000404065.3 of Pinus taeda. NCBI lineage: Eukaryota > Viridiplantae > Streptophyta > Pinopsida > Pinales > Pinaceae > Pinus > Pinus taeda. The sequence goes on along the minus strand of APFE031627022.1, from coordinate 76,483 downwards.
AAAGAGAGGGAGCAAACAATATACAACATCACAAGATTGAGAGAGACATCTCAATGAGTGTGTTGAGTCTGAGGAAGGGGCAAGAAGGAGATCCAAATCAGCCAAGGAGGGCTTAATCTGCTTGGGACTAATTGCTAGATTGCTAGGGTTAGAAAAATTAACATGGTATCAAAGCGTAAACTTTGAAGAAAGTCGATCTCATAATCACAGTACTAGGTTCGTATAGGATCGTTGGGGCCAGGTTTGGCTGCGATCGTACAAGCATAATTCTTTTTAGGGAGGCGAAAGGAATCGACTATATGACTCGATTAACGTTGAAGCTGAAGCAAATTTTTTAGAGGGCTGAATTAAGAAACAATAAGAAGGCGAGTTAAACATTAGTTTTTAAAATAAAAATTAAAAGAAAAAGAAGGCCTAGCGGCTGGTGGTCGACAATCGCACCCTACTACCAACAGGCCTAGTCGGCTGCTAAGAGATTGGCAGCCATAGGTGCCCCCATTTTGCAGAAACCCATAGGGACAATCGACGAGAAACACTCAGGGTGGAGGTAATGGCGGTATAGAGATTCCAATTGAACGATGATTACGGAGTAGTGCGCAAGAGAAAAAGGGGGGGGGGCGACAATCCCCCTAGTAAGCTACAGGGCCCATGCACAGGAGATAGGGTTGTAAAGGGATGGCAGAGCTGTTAGATAAGAACTAGAAAGGGATTAGAGGGGCTGTTGCATAGAGGGGGAAGAGTTGGGTGAGACGCAAAGGAAGGTTTGTGTTGGAATTTCCATGCACGCTAGGTATGGCCTATGACTTGGCAAAGCACATAAACACACTCACAATGCTCAAAAATAAACAAATTTGCACAATGGAATATAATAGCAACAAATCAATAGAAGTACACAAGATTTTTGGCCCAAAACACATTCCTTATTAGTCCATAAATAAGAAAGACTTAGGGCTCCCCTACCTGGGATCATGGCCCTTTAAAAACCCTAATACAAATGCTAATATAATACAAAATACAAGTTGGTCCTTTGTTTGAAACAACTAGGGATGAGGCCTAATCCTTTAGGCCCTCATCTGCTCATAAAAACAAAGACAAAGCAACTCAACTTACTATTAAATTTCCATGAAACTCTTGGAAATACTAAGACGGGGGTGAATCAATATTTCTTTCCAATTCGGTAATTTAATCTTCGGAGCATTAAGTTCACATTAATCAGTATAAGATAATAGAAACAATAAACAACACCATTCAATAATGCATAGTAATAAAGACAGTACACACGAGATTTACGTGGAAACCCAATGCAGGAGAAAACCACAAAATGCTTTTTATATTTATTTCATTACATCACTTTAGTGCAACTACACAAAGAAGCCCCAAACTCCCCGAATACAAATATGGAGATTTGTTTTACCAACACCTGCTGGATGGAGGCTCCAACCCCCAGTAGGCTATAACCTACTATGGTTTATCAACTACCACTGAATGGAGACACAATTTTACTAGCTACAACTGGTTGGAGGCTCCGACCCCACCATAGGCTGCAACTTGCCTTGTAACACTGCCCTACTGCCCTGGATTTGTGATGACTGTTTTTTAGGAAAGCATTTGAACCTAGATGAGTTTTATCAGCTCCGACTGAAAGGTTGCACCGACGCCCTATGCAGGGACCGACTTGCCTTAGCACCGCCTTACCACCCTAAGGTGTTCTCAGGCTCCAACATGAAGCAGACTCCACTCTCCTGCCTTGCACCACCCTTCCACCCTAATCAACAAGTTGCTGCTTGCCTTGAAGGCTCCAACCTTCAATTCACACCGACAGACCATGTTTCATAATTTTCAGATTGGATACACCTGTGCTTTGAATGAGTACAAGATATACTGAAATATAATCACTGCTGCTTCTGCTCAGTATGGATGTCAATGTCAAATCCTGGCAGCGCCACTGCTCAAGAGTCAACACTGCTTAATCAACTCAATCTCAGTGACAATTCTTAATCAACTCAATCTCAGTGACAATTCAGACTATTGTACAACTATCAACAAATAGCTCTGCTTCTACTCAACCTGTACCACAAATCCTGGCTGTTAACCTTGACATTGTCACTGTACAACAACCACTGTTGCCCTCAAGAAAACACTGCAATGCTCATAAGTGAATGTGCATTAAGAAGCTCATGCACAGTTGCCCAAACCAACTCTGCCAAGTTGCGTTTGACCTTATGTAGCTGAATCAGTGCCAAAGGATGTATCAATACATTGCTGGCATTGATGTCCAATAATGGCTCAGTCCTAGATGTCTTAGGTCAGCTATATGACGTTGCAGTTGTCTCAAACTCTGCCTAAGGAGGCCTACCAACATATGTCTTGTACCTGCTCAGATATAGCTATGAAGCACCTGCATATGTTAGCTTTCTAGCACAAGGACATCAAGATAATCATATGGAAAAGTATGTAAAAATTATACAAATAATATCAAGTCAATCATTGTTAAGCACAACAGCTATCCCACAAGCATCAACAAGTTTATGTTGCTGTTGCTGTAGCATAAATAATTCTAAGTGATAGAATAATGAAACCCAACACACTCACTTCAATAAGATCCATCTTTGAGTTCTGGCCTCAATACTTCTTCTAGATCTCAGTTTAGGTGAATAATTACTTCAGAAATAAAAATAACCATATGCCAATTTAAATATTCTACAATTTGTATATTTAGAGTGCCCTTGCCTTACCAGATTTCGGCACTGGACACGAGCAAATGTTAAAAGTGCGACAAAATGAACCTCTTCTTAGAACAAAATATAATATGAAGATTACCTTACTACTTGGGACCACCCTCAAGCAATATTCGTTACTTATATATTGACATGTGACGTTTTAATTAAATATATCAATGTAAGGTGGCATGTGACATTTTAATTAACCAGCCTAGATCCATCTTGACTCCGGATCTACCAAGCGCCGAGAGGGATCAAATCTCTGGAGGAGCAAACCTCTTGTAGAGTAAAAAGAGATTTGATCCCTCTCAATGCTTGGTAGATCAAGAGTTAAGATGGATCTAGGATGGTTTAATTATTAATTATTATTATTATTTTTTAAATGTAATTTTAATTCTTAAAAATGTTTTATTTACTTGATATATGAAGCCCATTTTGTTAGTTGGGATTTCTTCTTTGTAAATTTTTAAATATTCTATTTAATAATGGGGTTTGTTTACTATTTAGTTTATTGATTTCTTTATGTTATTTTCAAATACAAAATTTAATTAACACTTATTAGGTAAATAAATTAAAATTTAACGTGAAATTAATCATATTATTTTATGAGGAAAGGGATTGCCTACTAGTTTGAAACCTATATTTAGCTGAAATACCTTGATACGTACTGCAATAGTTAAAACCCTTGCAGTTTCCTACAACATCACTACCACCAATTTATAAATTGAAAATGGTTAAATTAAGACAACAAAGAAACTCTTCCACTTCAGTGGTTGCCTTTCTAGGAATCCAAAATCACTGGTTAGCGATCACTCTTTTGCGCAACCAACGAAAACTGGTTGGGCAAATAGATAGGGTAAAAATGAAGAAACTAATATTAATCATAGACTGTAAATTGGGTAAAATTGGAAAATTGTAATTTTTAAAAACATTAAGCACCCATTTAAATAGTGTATATTAGAGAATAATACCATAGGAAAAACCATGGGGTAAGAATACCGTGGGAAAAACATGGGTTGTCAAAGTTATTATTATTATTATTACGTAATTTGACCGCGTAAAAATCTTAAATATGACAGGACAAAACATTACAACATTTCTACCATACTGAGGCTAGAGAGCGAATCTCGGGACAATAAACTTTTAAACTTTAGAGTGTGTTGTCGCACAAATTGTCTGGGCAGCGCGACAACGCTCAGACCGGGGGCTGTCACCTTGATCGCCGATCCCTCCGTTTAAGCAGTCTCCCGAGGCTAAGGGGGGGTAGACCTTGTGGGATGAATGAAGACCAACTGTGGACCAGTTGGGTTGGGAGACACAACAAGGCAATTTAACACTTGATTGATTTAGAAATTAATGTACCAGTGCTTTATGGAAATAATGATTAAATGATTATTTATTATATGTTGCAAAAATATGAACCTTGTAAAATAATCATTTATCATCAAATAATCCAAGCAATGGAAGATATTCAATAAATTCACAATGCTTTAATAATGATTGAGCAATTAAATTTCTAAAGATTGAATACATTAAACCACAAAATTTAAATGCTAACTAGATTCAAATAGTTAATCTCCAGATATAAACATATAAGCACATTTAACTCTACCACAACAGAAAAAGGCTTTAAAAGGAATTTCCAATTTTTTAATTAGGTTTTTTAATTTTTTTTTTTAATTTTTTACATATTTTTTTATAATTTTTTTTATTTTTCATGAATGAAAAAAAATTAAAACAAAACTATTTTAAGCAGAAACTAAACTAAAGTAAACTAAATGAAATTTAAGATTATTAAAACTAAATCCTAAAAGAAATTTTTATTTATTATTTTTATTTTTTAAATTAAAAAAATTAGAATAAAGCTAAAATCTATTCTAAACTAAAATCCCAAAAAAATCAAAAGGAACCCTTTTATTTTTTTAAAACATTTATGATTTTTTATATTTATATTTTATGATTTTTGATTTATTCAAAAAAAAAAAGCCAAAACTAAACTTGAACTAATAGCTAAAAAAAAAATGAAAAGCGATTTTTTTTTTATTTTCAAGCTTTTTGATATTATTTTTTAAAATTAAAATTTAAACAAAAGTGAATCTAAATTAAAACTAAAACTTAAAACTAAAAAAGCTAAGCTAAAAAGCAAAAAGAACTAACACCTAATATATATAACAAAAATAAAATTAAATCTAAATAATAAAACTCAGACCTAAATTTAAAATCAAATAAAAATCTAAACTAGCCTAAAACTAAACCAAAAATCTAATTAAAGTCTAATTAAAAAGAACTAACACACGAATATATATATAAACTGAAAAGGAAACCCAAAATTTTATTTTTTCCTTAATTTAAATTCTAAAGTACAGTAAAAAAGGTAAAATCGAGTCTAAATCCTAATTAATTGAAATCTGAATATGTGAAACTAAAATAAAATTACGCTAGCCCTATCCTAAATAATGTTAACACATAAAAATAAAAAAAAGGGAATGTCAACGTATGTTTAATTTTGCAGATTCATATGTTTTACAGCGGAAGGAGGAACGGGATGGCGACTCGATGGCAAAAGGAAGCAGCTAAGGATACTAGAGGAATGGCGGAACAGAGCCGTGGATTTGGGTTTCTTTGCACAGGTAGATAGCGTATATATGGCTGCGTGGGAGAAAACAATGAGAGAGCAAGGGTGAGGGGACGCAGGGATTTAATGCAAGTGGGATTGCAGGTTTCAGCGAAGGCGTGAAATGTGGACAACAACAGATGAATGAAAACGATGGATGAGACAGTAAGCAGCTGCGTGGAAATGAAGTGGCTATGGCTTGGAAAAAGAAGGTTGCGAAGTGGGAAGGGCAGCGTGAATGAGGAGCAGATGTGTGAAGGAAAAAGAGGCAGCGCTGGAGAGGATTGAGGTTTTCTGGCAGCGTGGAATTTTGAGTGCGTGAAGGCAGCAACAATGTTGAAGATGTGTTTGCAGGTTGGGCAGAATGAAGCTGCGTTTTGGAGGTTGATTGGACGCGGATTTTGTATGGCAAACACAGAATGAAGAAATGAGAGGGCGTGTATGGAGAATGGGTTGCAGCGCATAGGTGAGGGTCTGGACAACTATTACAATTTTTTTTTTTTTAAATTTTTCTGCAGAAATGAAACTCCAGCAAATAGATAGCTTTGATAAACCCTCGAATTTCTTTAGAAAATTTGAAAATCCATTGAAGAGTATCCTTGCAAATATGATGTTAAGGCCAGATCTTACCCTCCAGGGCCTAGATCTGGCTTCAGAACAAGATTATGCCACCAAATCTGCAACCTGTAATGACAAAAACAAACCCCCAGAAATAAAATGTGCAAGAAACAAAATTAAAAGCCCTAAAACCGGCTAAATAATTATAGTGATTACAGCTCAGAGGCTCTAAATAGCCAGATTTGTCAATATGCCACAGAAATATTTTCAGAATTTTAAATTTAAGATGAGGTGCTTTAGAAAACCCTTCATGCATCTGCAACAAAAAATTCTAATTATAAGCCCGGGATTAAAACTGACTAGGCTCTTTCAGAAAACGCAATCCGGGAGTTGGTTGGTTTAGCCGAGAACTTCCCCTAACGTCCGATAAACTCAAAGTTAAGGATATCCTGCACAGCTTAAATCAACCATTAACATAGAGGGAGAAAACAACAGTGAAATTCAGATCAAATGGAGATACCTGCCATTATATTCAGAAATTAAACTATCATTCAAATCCCAGAGATCAGACAAGATACCTGTGCCTAAATCAATCTTCATCAAGCTATTATCAATGGCTGAAAATAAAATTTTGCAAAAAAATAAAACATCTTATAGCATTTCTAGAAGAGTAACACCAACAAGATTTCAACCTCAAAGTCTTTCTTTATTGCACAAAAATGACTACAAGAGAGCTTTCTTTAGCACACGACTTTAAGATCGAATGATCTCAAATGACCCCTAACGCCCTATTTAAAGGAAAAATTCCCAATGGCTAGTTCGAGTGATCCATGTCAAACTAATCTCGACCATTGATGAGGATCAAAATCCCTTTTAATCTCATATGTCAAAATTTTAAATGCATTTTAATATATTAAAAGATTTAAATCTTGCATTTATTTCCTCAAAATTGACTTATTATTATTTTATTATTTTATTTTATTTTTCAATTTATTTATTTATTTATTTTTAATTATTTTTAATTTTTAATTTTTTAATTTTTTATTAATTTTTTATTTTTGGATCCTCGAACTTAGCTCTTGGAAAAATCACCTAGGACCTAGGACTTAGGACTTATGAGGGGGTTAAAACATTTTCTAACCCTCAAGACACTTTACATCATGACTTTTACAATTTTACATCTCAAGGGGGAAAACCCATGTGACATAGACTCTCATAGACCACCCAGTTCCGCGACACAAATATAATCTAGCAGTTCAAGCAATTTGTAATAACCTAACCAAATAGTTAGAATTATTTCCAAATTACTTTTTACATAGACTTGAAGCACACTAGGATTCCCCTAAGGTTCTAATGACAAAATCCATTCCGGCTTTGGGGTTAGGCTGAAGGAAAACTCTGCCGATCATGGATCGGTGAGACCAAAAACCTTCCGGAACGTAGATTATCACTAGAAAATTAGGCAATTTACATACGACTCAGATCTGCTAAGATTATTTACAATTTACACATGCAGACTGGGTTTACAACATAACATGATTGGGTCGACAATGACTGTCGAATGGCACGGACACATTGATCAAATGCTATCCCTTTTGCGAAAAAGGGGGTGTACTGCTATGGGTAGTTGACACGTAGTGGTCAACATTAGGCTCTACTTGGGGACCTGTTGCTGCATTGTAGGGATGTGAGAATCCAGAATCTGCATCCACGCAACACACCACAAAACATAAGTAGCGTCTATCCAAAAATCATCATATAACATTAAGCACAGGAAGTATATAAGCTCTTCATTCATTAACTGTCTAGTAACATGAAAAGTAAATCTAATCCTAAAATAGAAATGAAAATGTTGAAAAAGCAAGGAGCATGGTTAGAAATACAATACAAAGGATGCCCCATGGCATCAGATGCGTTCAATATAGTGTATACTGAGCATTTGCCTGCTTTCAGGCAAATCTGTCGGTTGCTTATCGGATGTGCCATGTCCAATTTTGCATATTGTAGGACTTTCTCCTATCCGAAAATCAAGCTGCTCACGGCCGTCTGATGCATCAAATCTTTTTCTCATTTTCTTTTTTTTGCGCTTTTTCTTCGTGGCAGGCTGTATCACTGATGGCGTGGAACATTCTACTTCAAAACCCTTAGATGAAGTATGTAAGATATGTGTGACATGTCTTTCTTCATTTTGCATCTGATCTTTATCGTTTTTAATTTTATCTGGATCACCTTCAATTAACCACTTTTCAATCGAACCAATGACCTCCTCATAATAAGATGGAGCTTGTTGCAGCAAATAAGGAGGCTTCTGATCTGTTGATGTTTGCTGGTTTCTTTCATCCCTTGACCGATGTTGAAATTTATGTACATGTATTGTGATGGCATCTATCTGGCTAGAGTGTTCAACTTTCATAGTACTAATTTCCCTGGCATGGTCTTCTTTCATAGTCAATAACTTATTCTGAAGACATATCTGATTAGCTTCCATGGTCGTCATATTGTCCTCTAAGCCTAATAACTTGCTTTGCATAAAATTAATTTCCCTGTCATGATTAGTTTTCATGGTCTTAATTTCTTTAGCATGCTGACTCTGCATGTCAGTTACGTGATCAGAGTATTTAATTTTCATGATTTCGATCTCCTTATCACGTTTTTCCAGGTGGGTGCATAAAGTTCTCATATCATTGGTGTAATTAGTTACAAATTTTTCTTGATTGATCCCCATATTTTTTTACCAGCTGCATTAGTTCTTTTATAACTTGCTTTTGATTTTCCCTTTCATTGTCGACACTGATTTTATAATTTGTCCCTTTTTTTCCACTATCATGGATTTGCTTTGCAATGGTACATGTGGATGACACATTTTGATATGAAGAATTGTCTTGAAATCTTTCATCGACAGCTGGACCTTTTATAAGATTATTTTCATTATGTTGCTCAATTTTAGGGGCATAAGGCGAGCTATCTGGATCACCATATCTATAAAGCATTGAAAATGTCTTGTAAAGAAGTGAAAGAGTCTTCACGATAATTATTAAACCAATTCAAAGCATCACCCTCTAAAGAAAGGACAAATAGACGCATTTTGACATCTTCATGATCATATTGAGGAAGTCTACAATACATGAACGTTATACGATAAAAACTCCATAAATGCCTTCTAACAACGGCTGAACCACCACCCGTGAACAAAGGTAATTTAGAAATGGCCATTTCCGGTAAATCATGGAGATCATTAGTAAAATGACATGGTTTAAACAAATAATCCATGATGGATAACGAGGGACCAAAGGGATGATAGAAAGAGATCTTTGCTCAAGAAAATCAAGAGATGAAAGAAATGGAGTCGCCACTTGAACAATGAATCTAATTCTAGGATCCAAAAAGAAACCAACAAGCAGATATGAGGGAGGCTTCTTGTCTGGGAAAAATAAAAGAAATAAAATGGAGTCGCCACTCAAACAAGAAACGAACTAAAGAGTAGTTGCTAATATGACGAAAGATAAGGTGATGAAAAGATCCAAATGATGCCAAAAAATGTTGAATCTGCCAGCTCAAATGAGAGATGAGAAAGATGAAAGAATGATGAGAAATGAGAAGATGAATGTCGTTAAAACGCCGAGAGTAAAATGTTTTCGGCAACGGCGCCAAAAAATGTTGTCGCACAGATTGTCTGGGCAGCGCGACAACGCTCAGACCGGGGGCTGTCACCCTAATTCCCGATCCCTCCGTTTAAGCCGTCTCTCGAGGCTAAGGGGGGTAGATTCTGTGGGATGAATGAAGACCAACTGTGGATCAGTTGGGTTGGGAGACACAGCAAGGCAATTTAGCACTTGATTGATTTAGAAATTAATGTACCAGTGCCTTATGGAGTTAATGATTAAATGATTATTTATTATATGTTGCAGAAATATGAACCTTGTAAAATAATCATTTATCATCAAATAATCCAAGCAATGCAAGATATTCAATAAATTCACAATGCTTTAATAATGATCGAGCAATTAAATTTCTAAAGATTGAATACATTAAACCACGAAATTTAAATGCTAACCAGATTCAAATAGTTAATCTCCAGATATAAACATTTAAGCACATTTAACTCTACCACAACAGAAAAAGACTTTAAAAGGAATTTTCCAATTTTTTAATTAGTCTTTTTTTTCTTCAGAAATTTTTAATTTTTTAAATATTTTTTATAATTTTTAATTTTTCATGAATGAAATAAAAAAATAAAACAAAGCTATTTTAAGTAGAAACTAAACTAAAGTAAACTAAATGAATTTAAAATTATTAAAACTAAATCCTAAAAGAACTTTTTTATTTTTATTTTTTAAATTTAAAAAAATCAGAATAAAGCTAAAATCTATTCTAAACTAAAATCCCAAAAGAAATCAAAAGGAACCCTTTTATTTTTTTAAAACATTTATGATTTTTTATATTTTTTTTATGATTTTTGATTTATTCAAAAAAAAAAAGCCAAAACTAAACTTGAACTAACAGCCAAAAAAAAAATGAAAATCGATTTTTTATTTTCAAACTTTTTGATATTATTTTAAAATTAAAATTTAAACAAAAGTGAATCTAAATTAAAACTAAAAAAAAGCTAAGCTAAAATAAAAAAGAATTAACACCTAATATAATGAAAATTAAATCTAAATAATAAAACTCAGACCTAAATTTAAAAGCAAATAAAAATCTAAACTAGCCTGAAAACGAAACCAAAAATCTAAATAATATTAATATATATATATATATATATATAAACTGAAAAGGAAACCCAGTTTTTTTTTCCTTAATTTAAATTTTAAACTACATTAAAAAAGGTAAAATCGAATCTAAATCCTAATTAATTGAAATCTGAATATATGAAACTAAAATAAAATTACGCTAGCCCTATCCTAAATAATATTAACACATAAAAATAAAAAAAAGGAAATGTCAACGTATGTTTGCTTTTGCAGATTCGCATGTTTTACAGCAGAAGGAGGAACGGGATGGCGGCTCGATGGCGAAAGGAAGTAGCTGAGGATACCAGAGGAATGGCGGAACAGAGCCGTGGATTTGGGTTTCTTTGCACAGGTAGATAGCGTATATATCGCTGCATGGGACAAAATGATGAGAGAGCAAGGGTGAGGGGATGCAGGGATTTAATGTAGGTGGGATTGTAGGTTTCAGCAAAGGCGTGAAATGTGGACAGCAACAGATGAATGAAAATGATGGATGAGATAGTAAACAACTGTGTGGAAATGGAGCGACTATGGCTTGGAAAAAAAAGGCTGCGAAGTGGGAAGGGTAGCGTGAATGAGGAGCAGATGCGTGAAGGAAAAAGAGGCAGCATTGAAGAGGATTGAGGTTTTCTGGTAGCTTGGGATTTTGAGTGCATGAAGACAGCAACAATGCTGAAGATCCGTTTGCTGGTTGGGCAGAATGAAGCTGCGTTTTGGAGGTTGATTGGACGCGAATCTTGTATGGCAAATGTAGAATGAAGAAATGAGAGGGCGTGTATGGAGAATGGGTTGCAGCGCACAGGTGAGGGTCTGGACAACTATTACAAAAAAAAATTTCAAATTTTTTCTGCAGAAATGAAACCCTAGCAGATAGATAGCTTTGATAAACCCTCAAATTTCTTTAGAAAATCTGAAAATCCATTGAAGAGTATCCCTGCAAAAATGATGCTGAGGCCAGATCTTACCCTCCAGGGCCTAGATCTGTCTTCAGAACAAGATTATGCCTCCAAATCTGCAACCTATAATGACAAAAACAAACACCCATAAATAAAATGTGCAAGAAACAAAACTAAAAGCCCTAAAACCAGTTAAATAATTACAGTAATTACAGCTCAAAGGCTCTAAATAGCCAGAGTTGTCAATATGCCACAAATATTTTCAGAATTTTAAATTTAAGATGAGGTGCTTCAGAAAACCCTTCATACATCTGCAACAAAAAATTCTAATGATAAGCTCGGGATTAAAATTGGCTGGGCTCTTTCAGAAAACGCAATCTGGGAGTTGGTTGGTTCAGCCGAGAACTTCCCCTAACGCTAACGCTTGGTAAACTCAAAGTTAAGGATATCCCACACAGCTTAAATCAACCATTAACATAGAGGGAGAAAACAACAGTGAAATTTAGATCAAATATAGATACCTGCCATTATATTCAGAAATTAAAATATCATTCAAACCCCAGAGATTAGACAAGATACCTGTGCGTAAATCAATCTTCATCAAGCTATTATCAATGGCTGAAAATAAAATTATGCAGAAAAATGAAACATCTTACAACATTTCCAGAAGAGTAACACCAACAAGATTTCAACCCGAAAGTCTTTCTTTATTGCACAAAAAATGACTACAAGGGAGCTTTTTTTAGCACACGACTCTAAGATCGAATGATCTCAATTGACCCCTCACACCCTATTTAAAGGAAAAATTCCCAACGTCTAGTTCGAGTGATCCATGTCAAACTAATATCGACCGTCGGTGAGGATCAAAATCCCTTTTAATCTCATCTGTCGAAATTTTAAATACATTTTAATATATTAAAAAATTTAAATCTTGCATTTATTTCCTCAAATTTTGACTTATTATTATTATTATATTTTTTTTAAAATTTTTAATTTATTTTAAAATTTTATTTTTTTAATTATTTTAAATTTTTTTATTATTTATTTTTTATTTTTGGATCCTCGAACTTAGCCTTTGGAAAAATCACCTAGGACCTAGGACTTAGGACTTATGAGGGGATTAAAACATTTTCTAACCCTCAAGACACTTTACATCATGACTTTTACAATTTTACATCTCAAGGGAGAAAACCCATTTGACATAGACCCTCATAGACCACCTAGTTTTGCGACACAAATATAATCTAGCAGATCAAGCAATTTGTAATAACCTAACCAAATAGTTAGAATTATTTCCAAATTACTCTCTACATAGACTTGAAGCACACTAGGATTCCCCTAAGGTTCTAATGACAAAATCCATTTCGGCTTTGGGGTTAGGCTGAAGGAAAACTTTACCGGTCATGGATCGGTGAGACAAAAAACCTTCTGGAACGTAGATTATCACTAGAAAATTAGGCAATTTACATACATGACTCAGATCTACTAAGATTATTTACAATTTACACATGCAGACTGGGTTTACAACATAACATGATCGTGTCGACAATGACTGTTGAATGGCATGGACACATCTATCTAGCGCTATCCCTTTTGCGAAAAAGGGGGTGTATTGCTATGGGTAGTTGACACGTAGTGGTCAACAGAGTGTTTTTAAATGTTTATCTAATTTTATAATATGTGTAAAATATTCATGTTTAAAATTCTTAGTAAAAGCCTAGTTTAGAGAATACCATGGGAAAAACCATGGGTTAAGAATATCATGGGTTGGAAAAATTACTAATTTTGTTATTTTATTTTTATTTTTTTGTAATTTGACCAAGTCAAAATGTTAAAGAATAGAGGACCTAACTTTATAATATGTTTAAGATAATCATGTTTCAAATTCTTAATAAAACCCAGTTTAGAGAATACCAAGGGAAAAACCATGAATTGAGAATACCATGGGAAAACCATGGTATTATTAATTTCATTTTTGTATTTCATTTATATAATTGTATTTTACATTTACCTTTATTGTTATCTAATTTGACCAAGTCAAAATGTTTACATAACATCACGTAGCATAAGATAACCTTACAACATCTCTTCCATACTGGGTTGGAGAGTGCCTCTTAACGCAAACATATGAATGTAAAGGTGGCGTACAATACCTTGCTTCGTGGCCAGACATTAAAATGTTAGCTATTTGATTATTCACTCTCTGTCAAAATTTATGCCAAGAGCTAACCTTTGAAGTTCTCCACAGAAGGAATCAAGGTACATATTAGTAGTGCTTGATTTAATTCTTGTTATCTCTGCTTCCAGATCAAATTGATGCTTAGATCAATTCGCATTGGTTTCTAGACAAAGGGTATCTCGGATTTGCTTCAAAGTTCAAATTGAAAAATCCATTCATGGATTCCTCTTTACCGATCTCATGCTACCCAACACTCAGCGTCAGAAATTCAGACCAGCAAAATTGCCTCAAAAGGAATTGCTTCAGCAAATGCAAACATGTCACATTTTTTATTACAGTTGATGCTTCTTTCCTATAGATGGAGCTCAAACAGATTACTGACATCAACACTTTCGCTGGTCTGTGAGATATTGTGAGAAGGTCCAATCGATGCTTGGAGACTGAGCGAAAACAATCCTACAAATAAACAATCTTTCCAGAGCGTAAACACTTCAAGAATAGGCATTCTAACACATTTGAGGAGGGCCGAATATAATAGGAAATTGCGGCTAAAAAGAAGTTTGTTTGGCACTAAGAGAGGTAGCAAAGACCATAGCCTAGAAACCCAGTGAATTCCAACCATAGCACAGGAAAACCTTTATGCCAAAATCTCAGGAAACCTTAGAACCGCAAAATACTATTTCAGAAGTAAGATTGACGTGTGCATTCATACCTTTAAAGGAGAACGTGGCATCTTTATATAGTTGAACATGACCTTTAAAAAGGGAGGTGATATGCATATTTTGGAGAAAAAATTTAATTTTAAGTTTTAAAAGGAATGGAGCCAAAAACCTTACGATTTTGATCATTTGACTTTTCTTCCATGTTTTGTCCCATGGTAATTATTAAATAACATTATCCTTCTCTCCATTAATCAAATAGAATTATTTTCCTTCACATTTGGTCCTTAAATTTATCCTTTAAAAAAAAAACTCATCCTTAACCTTTTGACAAATTATATTCTGCCATGTCATCAACTATATTGGGGCTTTTGACAATGGAGAATGCTATGCCACATGACCAAGCGCTAGGGTTTTGGACCACTGGCTAGGGTTTCGACTTCGATCAAGCATATCTCTCAAACCTTGAAGGTCCACAGGACGCTCCAATTACCACCAGACACTGCTCGATGAGGAGAATCCAATACGGGAGCTCTAGGCAGATTCATGGATCTGCTTCTTCAAAATCCTTCCTAGAGTTAGTGTTTTACGCCATATTAAGAGTGTTCATTAACTAATGTTGGCATCAATGACAACACCATTCAACAAAAACTCTACAACTACTTAGACAAATAACTGAAAATAAGGTAACCGATATTGAAACCAAATTTATTTTCACCATGATACAAAGTTTCTTAATTGATAAGTAGCGGAATATAAACGCAAAGATAAAAACACAATCACACAAATTGACACACTTGATTTCTCAGGAAACCCAATTGGGAAAACCTACTTCTTTGATGTGGTATTTTATTGATTAAGCAAATAGATTGATTACAAGGCAATCTGTGTTCTTGAGAACACACTTGTTCTCCTACCATATAAGCTTGACTCTGCTCTGCAATCCCTTGACCCTACTACTTCCTTGTGCTTTGCCTGGCCCTATTTCCTTGCACTCTAGGCCTCCTATTTCCTAGCGCACAGGGCCTCCTATTCTTTAGGACTCAACTCCCAAATCCTAGTATAGAATTGCCTCCTATTTGATAGGGCAATTCTGCCCTATATTTAGCACAAGGAAACTCCCAAAAACGTGTGCACTAGCTCCTCAAAGATACACACACCACAAGCAAAGAGATCTCACACAAACTTGTGCACTCAACAATGAATAATACACGTGCCTTCGTCCTTCCTTTATAGATTCGATCCATGCTAAATTATGTGAGTACAAATTTAGAACTCGAGTTGTGATTGACAAGTTAATTGAGTCGAACTGGTTCTCTCTCCAGTGATCACTGGAGTCATAACTCGTCCTTTCTTCAATCAATGAATGAAGTCCCAACTCATCCTAAATTGAACTCATAATTGCCAGTCGATCCTGTAGTCAATTGAAGAAGGCTCCACGTAACTAATCCTCCAACATTATGCATGAACTAAAGTCTAACTCATGATTCACATCATGCTAAGAGAGGGACAACTCGTGGTCTTTCTGGGTAAGGCACAAGCCATAGAAGACCTTCCACGCTACAATTTTCAACACTTTTGTACAACTCCCAACTTGTCTCTGAAATAGAGAAACCTCCCTCCAGACATTGCCTTGGTCAAGATATTTGATGTCTGCTTCTTTGTTGGAATGTACGATAGCTTCACTGTCCCTTTCTTCAATTAATCCATGAGATGTTGATACCTGATCTCGATATGCTTGGGGCGATCATGAAACGCTGGATTGTCAAAGAGATTAATGCAACTTTGATTGTCACAATGTATCATAGTAGGCTCCATCTCTTGTCTGTAAAGCACCACAAGCAACTTCCTCATCTGAATAGCTTTGCATGCTGCCAAACTGGTAGCCATGTACTCAGCCTATGCTGAACTTAGCGCAATTGATCTTCGCTTCTTACTAAACTAGGAAACAACTGCTAACCCAATGCTAAAGACACAACCTAAGTACTCTTCCGATCTATGGAGAATCTTGCCCAAGTTGCATCTGTGAAGCCGATTTGTACCATAATCCATAATCTATTATGCCTCTGAGATAAATGAAAACATGCTTCGAACAACCCAGTGAACTTTGGTTAGTTCCATCATGAACTGACTCAACTGGTTTACTGCAAAACAAATATTAGGCTGTGTGTTGGCCAAGTACATCAATGACCCGATGGGATCCCTATATAATGTAGCATCTACTTACTCTACTCTGCTAGCATCCACCTTCCTCTAGTTTGTGACTAGAGGCGTGGCCGTGGGCTTACAATCTTGCATATGAAACCTCTTGAGAATTTCCTGTGTGTACTTGCCCTGTCCCAAGAAAATCTTTGTGATATTCCCACTCGGCAATATTGCTAAGGGGAAATATCAATTTTGCCCAATTTTGTATGAATTCACACTTGCTCTTAGGAAAGGTGGGTTTAGAGGTCCCACATGAATTTTTGAGTTAAAGGGAAGCCCAAACATTAGGAGGAGGAGAAAATTGAACTACTAGTGGTAAGTGGGGGCCACCCATAGAGAAATACGACCCAAGGAAATACGCTCTCATTGGAGGGAGATTGGTGGGGGAAAGTTGAAGGTTGGGCCCACATGGGCATTTGGGAGACTCTTTGACAAAAGAGGAGGCAATCGTTTTTGGTCTTTCATGATTATTTGAGTTTTCTCTTAGACTAGCACGCTTGAGCTGAAGCCAAGTCTGCAAGTGCTATTGAGCACAAGAGGTTTCCGAGTGGAAATCTCACCCCTTGCTTCAATGGACTTCAAGTGGCAGCTCAAGGAGGGAGTCTCATCCTTTTCAGATCAATCCGGGAGCAGTGTGGAGTGAGTGTGGGAAAGTTCCAGCAGAAGCATTGCAGTCCTTGGTAGTGTCACATGTGGGGTTTGAGGAGAGAAGGGAATTTTGCACTGAAACTTGTGGAGGAGTCTGGGAAGGAGATTTGTTGGCTAAGTTGCAAGAAACGTTGGCCAGGGGTCCGTTTCCGACCGGAAACGAGGAAACTCATACTGTATGGCCTGGAAACTCGTTTTTGGCCATACTTGCCCGTTTCACGCCTGGGAAACGTGGCCAGTACGGTTGGAAATGAGTTTCCAGGCCATACGAACGAGTTTCCAGTTAACACTTGACATTTTCTTTTATGTTTTTAATTTTTTTTGCTTCTAAATTTTTATTGGGCGACTAAAATATCTTTTGGATGCTTCTAGGCTGATGAGGATTAGTCTTTTGTCTTTATAGTTCTTGCAGCCTCATAGTCTTTATTGTACTTGCAGCCTCATATATATAATAAAGGCTGATTTTGAGATTTGGATATAGGATAAAGGTTGATTTTGGATATTCCAATATTGCTATTTTTATTATTTGATCATTCATGAGTAAATGTGATGTAAATTTAATCATAATGTTTAAACCTCCAATGTAATAAATTATAATGTATCATGTATGCTTTATGATTGCACATAACATTTCTTAAATGTCCTAATTTCTAATATATATATATATATATATCGCGTTTCCTCGTTTCCAAAATTTGGGGGGATTCACGTTTCATACCTATGTCCGTTTCAGAAACTCATATCCGTTTCCCCATTTCGTGCAACCTAGTTTGTTGGTGATTGCAGTCATTTTGGGGGCATTCAACAGCAGGAGGTTTAGGTGGGTCGAATTACCAAGTAGCAGTGCCATTGAGGGAAATTCGGCTGAAATTTCAAGGTCAACATTTGGCCAATTCCTTTGTGGGTTTTTGTGGGTATTTGGTGGAGAGCCCAGGGTTAATCTCCCGGAATTTTGGGAGCACCGGAGGAGGCCTTAACAATTATTCTTCACGACCAATAGCTCATTTTCTGGGCATTTCAGCGCAAAGTCAAAGGGAGATCAACCATCCCACTTGGTGGACTTCATCTTCATCACTTGGGCTTTGCTAGCTTGCCTTGGGCAAGCCCGGGTGCATACTTTCCAAGCACCCATTGTAACCTCATGTTTTATCAATAAAATGGCTTAGCATCGCAGTTTTTGGCTCTACCTCATGGTCTGATTTGTGGGCAATTTTTTTGGGTTTTTCTCTATGCATGCTTTGTTTATCACTGTAAATTTTCCTTAGGGATATTACAATGGTATTAGAGCTCATAGTCTTGGTTTAGTCTGTGGGGAGTAGCATCAGTCTATGACACCAAAAGACCAACAAAACATTACTTACAGGAGGCAAAGGTACAAAAGTAGAGAGAGGCAACTACAAATTACCCCAGATCCAATGATAGTTGAACAAGAGGTCGAAAGGCCAAATATGGGGGATAACGAGGGAGACAAAAGGAGTAAAGAGGAAGAGTTTGCCAACATCTTCTCAAGGCCATGCAAGATTTGTCTAAAGGTATTGAGGCAACAAAATTGCAGTAACAACAGGGGCAGAGGGATTCAAGTGGAATTCCAAATTGGTGAGGGCTCCTGTACTTCACATCACCAAGGGAGTCATGGCCCAACGCACCCCTCATTCCTAGCCCACCACCCAAATACACTATTCCCACATTTATAGCATCTGGTGCTGAAGGGCTGCAAGGGCAAGAGGAGATGCCCATGGGGGACTATTTTGTGGAGTATCAATCCTATGGGCCTGACTTTAGAGAGGTCATTACCTTCAGGGACTTTTGTCAGCTGAAAAGTAATATCAGGGGAAAAGGACAAGGTGGAGGGAGCTACACTCATGGGACTGATTTATAGCGAACCATGGGGAGATTGTTCCTCCCGACTTTTGATGGGTTGTCCAAGAGCTGCGAAAGCACGGGTTGAGAAGCTGGATGTCTACTTGCAGCGTAATCAGATGACAGAAGGAGAGACAATTAAAATTGCCACTTTGCATTTAGAAGGGGAAGCCCATGACTGGTGGTTCCATGGGCTAACCACGATGGGGCATGCCAGAGTGACAACTTACGAGGATTTCATTAGGAGGGTGTTGGAGCATTTCGAGAAGAGAGAACTGGAGGAGCATTTTGCGGAGCTGACAAGGCTCAAACAAACGGGAAGTGCTGAGGCTTACATCTCAGTGTTTCTGAGGTTGTCAGTAGTGGTACCTGATCTATCAGAGGCCAAGAGGGCCTTCATGTTTGTAGAGGGGCTAGCAGAGCCATTGAAGGAATTGGTGAGGTCCAACAGGCCCACTACCTTGCAGGACGCAGTGGAGAGGGCTCGAGATCTGCAGGATGTCCTACCCAAGGCTAGAGCACCGTTACCATGTAGACATGGTTTCCAGCAGAGGGGAAGAGACACGAGGGCTCCACCATCGAGAGGCCACTAGAGGCGAGGGCAGCTAGATGAGGAGACCCGGAGAGACCTCCAGAGGAGGAAGTTGTGTTTCACTTGTCAAGAACCATGGGCACCAGGCCATAAATGCACAGCAGGAAAGGCCCATTACATTGAGGTCTTTTCTGACAGTGACGTGGAGGACGATGTAGAGCTGGAAGTGGGTGGAGATGGCAAAGATGGTAGCATAGCACATGTGGAGAGGGGACCACCACAACCACCACCCCCAAGGGGAGCTTCCTTTGCACCAATAGGAGGGGTCCTTGCATCTCTGCGAGGGGTACCCAAGTTTTTGACCTTGAGCATTAGGGGCACCGTGTAGGGGCAACGTGTTTTAGTTTTGGGGGATACCCACAACTTCATTGATGCACAAATGGTTCAGAAGACGGGCATCGCAACCGAGGAGTTTGAGGGATTTTCGGTTCTTGTGCCTGGAGATAGAACCATGCAGTGCACTCGCTATGTTCCCGCCTTGACAATCACCATGGGGAACTATTCATTGACAAACCACTTTTTTGTGGTAGATGTGTTGGACACCAACGTGGTGATGGGTGTCCAGTGGATCTATTCGCTTGGCCGAGTCACTATTGATTGGAGGAACCTGGAGATGGAATTCATAGGACCAGATGGCAAATTGGTTTTGCTGAGGGGTATGCACTCTTACCCTCCACAGACTGTTTCGGCCCACAGGATGGAGGCTGATTTGAGGCATGGCGACATTGAGTGGGTTGTGGAGTTGAGGATTTCCTGAGGCTAGGGGTTAGCCCAAGCCACCACACCCAGACATACAGGCTATTTTGGGTAGGTACCTGGTGGTGTTTGGAGACATACCGCTCGGGCAACCACCTGAACGGGGTTTTGAGCATACTATTGAGTTGGAGTCGGGGGTACAAGCTGTGATCACTGCCCATTACAGACATCCCAATGCATACAGGGGTGAGACTAAGAGGGCCATTCACGAGTTTTTGGCACTTGGGCACATCAAGCCTAGTTCCAACCCTATTACTTCATCAGTTGTCCTGGTGAAGAAGAAGAATGGGTCCTTACGCATGTGCATAGATTACTAGGCCCTCAACAAGAAGACCATGAAGAAATGCTACCACATCCCACACATAGATGAGCTGATGGACGAGTTGACGGGGGCTAAGTTCTTCTCCAAAGATTGAATTGTGTTCAGGCTACCACCAAATTAGTGTGAGGGACCAGGATGTCCCTAAGATAGCTTTCAAGTGCCACTACGGGCAATTTGAGTTCTTGGTTATGCCCTTCTGGTGAACCAACGCACCAACCATCTTCCAATCTTGCATGAACCACGTGTTTCGTGGGCAGTTGCAGAAGTTCGTGTTGGTGTTCTTTGAGATATATTGATCTACAACCAAACCTTGGAGGAACACCTGCAACATTTAGAGACAGTGTTGCGTATTTTGGAGGAGCAACAGTTTTACGCTAAGCTGTCCAAGTGTGAGTTCGGTTTGACGAAGATGCTCTATCTAGGGCACAATATTGGCAAGGACGGTGTGAGAGTCCATGAGGAGAAGATCAGGGCAATCCGGGATTCACCAGAGACCCGGAATGTGACAAAGTTGAGGCGCTTTGTGGGCATTTGCACCTACGACTAGAAGTTCGTCAAGGGCTTCTTGCAGTTAGCAGCTCTCCTCACTGATTTGACGAAAAAGGGGGCGTTTGAGTGGACAAATACGACGCAGGAGGCTTTTGAGCGCCTCAAATCGGTCATGAGCAGTTGCACGGTGTTGGCACAACCCTTAATGATTGAGTGTGATACATCAGGGGAGGGTGTAGGAGCAATTTTGATGCAAGGAGGACACTCAATAGCTTTCGAGAGCCGGAAGCTACTGTCCCACGAGGGATTGTACTCCATTTACGACAAGGAGATGCTAGCGATCATGCATGCTAGCAGCCAAGTTCAGGCAATACTTGGTGGGAGATAGGTTTTGGGTCAAAACAGATCACAACAGTCTCAAATTCTTCCTGGAATAGAAGCAGTTGTAGGAGAGGCAACAAAAGTGGGTGAGCAAACTCCAAGCATACGACTTTGACATTGAGTATGTGAAAGGGAAGCACAACGTGGTAGTTGATGTGTTGTCCAGGAGGCTAGCTACCCTTTCATTGATGAGCATTGCACCTGATTGAAGGGCACAGTTGCTGGTGGAGTATTCTAAGGATCGTTTTGCATGTGAGGTCCTTGACGATGCAGTGGCTATGACCAATACAGGATGATGAGTGAGGTGATTTACTTATGGGACCAGATTTATTTAGTACCCAGCTCCTAGTTGAGGGAGAAGATCATGTAGGCAACCCATGACTCACCATTATCAGGGCATAAGGGGTTTACAAGGACATACATGACCATCAGGGAGCACTTTGCATGGAAGGGCCTTAAGGATGATGTTCTGAGGCATGTTCGAGAGTCTGACATGTGCCAAAGGAACAAGGGTGAGCAGATACACCCTGCTAGGTTGCTACAACCTCTTCCTATTCCTGAGGGGAGATGGGAGAGTGTGTTGATAGATTTTATCATTGGGTTGACCAGAGTGGAGGGAAAGGACTGCATATATGTGGTGGTAGATTGATTGGTGAAGTTTGCACACTTTTTCGCCATCCCAACCCAGTCCTCGGCCTCACAAGTGGCTGAATTGTTTTTCAGGGAGGTATTTCGACTTCATTGTCTGAAGGCCATTGTCAGTGATCGGGACAACAGGTTCATGGGAGGATTTTGGCAAGAGCTGTTTCGACTAGCGGGCATAGAGCTCACTTCGAGTACCAATTATCACCCCGAGATTGATGGGCAGACGGAGATAGTCAACAAATGGCTGGAGGGTTACCAACATAACTACATGGCGGGCCAGCAATGTGCATGGATACGGTGGTTGCACTTGGGCGAGTACTACAACAACACCAAGTACCACATGTCCATAGGTATGTCCCCATTCAGAGACTTGTATAGTTACGATGCATTATCTTTTGCTAATGTGATGTTTGGAGACAACAAGGCCCTTAGGGCCAAGGATTGGATATAGGAGAGCCAAGATATCTTGTGGGCTCTTAAGGATAACCTGCAGACTGTGCAAAACTTGCAAAAGCTCTATGCAGACAGGGGCCGAGTAGAGAGGCAATTTGAGGTTGGGGACTTTGTCTTCTGAGGATCCAACCATATAGAAAGTCATCACTCAAGCACAAGGGGGGGCGAGAAACGCAAGCCTCGCTTCTATGGGCCGTATCGAGTCACTAGGAGAGTCGGGGAGGTAGCATATGAGTTGGAGCTACCCCCAAGGAGCCGAGTACATAACATTTTTCATGTGTCTTGCCAGATAACGGCACTGGGACAGCAGGTGACTGCAACTACAGAGCTACCACCCATGGATGATGAGGGGCACTTAGTTCTAGAGCGGAAGCAATTTTAGACACCCGTGAGAGGCACTTGCGAAACAGGGTTATCAAGGAATTTTGATTAGATAGAAGAACCTACTAGATGAGGATGCCACTTGGGAGGGAGAGCAGATACTTCAGCATCCTTCATTATAGTTGCTTGAGGACAAACAACATTTTGGTGGGGAGGACTGTGATATTCCCACTTAGCAATATTGCTAAGGGGAAATATCAATTTTGCTCAATTTTGTATTAATTCGCACTTGCACTTAGGAAAGTTGGGTTTAAAGATCCCACATGAATTTTTGAGTTAAAGGGAAGCCCAAATATTAGAAGGAGAAATTCGCATTGCTAGTGGTAAGGGGGCCACCCATAGAGAAATATGACCCACAAGGAAATACACACTCATTGGAGGGAGATTGGTGGGGGAAAGTTGAAGGTTGGGCCCACATGGGCATTTGGGAGGCTCTTTGACAAAAGATTTAATCATTTTTGGTCATTCATGATTATTTGAGTTTTCTCTTAGACTAGTGCGCTTGAGCTGAAGCCAAGTCTACAAGTGCTATTGAGCACAAGAGGTTTCCAGGCGGAAATCTGACCCCTTGCTTCGGTGGACTTCGAGTGCGAGCCCAAGGAGGGAGTATTATTCTTTTTAGATCGATCTGGGAGCAATGTGGTGTGAGTGTGGAAAATTTCTAGCAGCAGCAGTGCAGGCACTGCACAGTCCTTGGTAGTGTCACCTGTGGGGGTTGAGGAGAGAAGGGAATTGTGTTGAAACTTGTGGAGGAGTCTGGGAAGGAGATTTGTTGGTGATTGCAATCATTTTGGGGGCATTCAACGGCAAGATTTTCAGGTGGGTCGAATTACCCAACAATAGTGCCATTGAGGGAAATTGGGCCGAAATTTCAAGGTCAACATTTGGCCAATTCCTTTGTGGGTTTTTATGGGTATTTGGTGGAGAGCTCGGGGTTACCTCCCGAAATTTTCTGAATACCAGAGGAGGCCCTAGCAACTATTCTTCACAGCCCACAACTCATTTTCTGGGCATTTCAGCGCAGACCCAAGGGGAGATCAGCCAACCCACTTGGGGGACTTCATCTTCATCACTTGGGCTTTGCTAGCTTTCCTTGGGCAAGCCCAAGTGCATACTTTCCAAGCACCCATTGCAACCTCATATTTTATCTATAAAATGGCTTAGCAGTGCAGTTTTTGGCTCTACCTCATGGTTTGATTTGTGGACAAATTTTCTCTATGTTTTTCTCTATGCATGCTTTGTTTATTATTGTAAATTTTCCTTAGGGATATTACAATCTCACCATCACCTTGCCAAACATCCAATCTAAGGAAATGGTGCATAAGCCTTGTATCCTTCCTTTCGAACTCGCTTAAAAGGTTGTTAATTTATGGTATGTTCTATGCTTAAAGCAGTTTACTTCTTTTTATTATTATTATCCACAGATTAGCAATCACATGTACATAAAGTAAAGTGCAGATAGAACATTAAATGATTGACAGAAAAACAAGCCAAGACAAAAGAGACAAGATGTGGCGGCTAGCCAGGGATAAACCCCAATATGGGGAAACCCTTTGATCAAATCTTGTTTTATCTTCAATAATTTAGCAGAGAGAAATAGTACATAAATTTGATTTACATCAGCAGCAA